>JAXQQM020075980.1:0-135814 GCA_034641835.2 Pinus albicaulis
GGATTAAATCTTTAAAGGTTAAATTTGTGAGTCCTTGGAAAATGATTTTGAAAGCCCCAAGCCAAGGGAATATTGCGAATTTTAAGAAATATTGGACCTTTGGGCCTTGGTGGTTAAGTCAAGGTCAAAATTTTGGGGTAATTAACTCAAAAATAATATTTTTGAGTTA
This sequence comes from Pinus albicaulis, assembly GCA_034641835.2. Taxonomy (NCBI): domain Eukaryota; kingdom Viridiplantae; phylum Streptophyta; class Pinopsida; order Pinales; family Pinaceae; genus Pinus; species Pinus albicaulis. The sequence continues at coordinate 170 of JAXQQM020075980.1, forward strand.
ATTAAAATTGAATTAAATGATAAATTCGTTTTTTCCCCAAAATTTTAATTTCAACGCTCCGGATTAAAAGACAATTAAATCTTTTGGACGGTTGAGATTATTTTGACGAGGATCATCCAAACTAGCCGTTAGAGATCTAGTCCTATAAATTTAGAGGTCTTTGTCATTCTTGGATCATCCGATCTCAGAATCGTGTACTTGCTCTTAGAAGCTCTTGTAAACTTTTTTGAGGAATAAAGCTAAAGACTTTGGGGTTACAAATCTGGATGTTCCTTCTCAGATCTATGTGGTGAATTGTCTCTAAACTCTGCTACTTGGTTTCTTGCATTTTATAGTTGATGGCCTACATGGATTAATCTGCATACAGGTATCTTGTGCAGTTTTCTGGGTTTATAAAATAACATTTTGATTTTTCTAGGGGTCTCATGTTGTTTTCTTAAATCTCTATCGATCTAAGATTCAGATCTAAGTGTGCAGGGAATTTTTTTTAAGATTGGGCGTCTGGGGAAGTCTTCGGTTGGACCAGCCGACTCTCAATAAGCATAAATCTGATAAGCTCTTTATTTGTTAAATTTCGGGTCTATCTTACGATATTGTGATTTTGCAGGGTTTCGAAGGCTTGTGCCTCTCACCTAAACTTTAAACTTCTGAAAATTGTGCTAAAACGGATTCAGATCTGACCATGAGGGTTTTAAATTGTAAATTAGTTGTAAATTTGTAAATTTTTTAAGATTGTTAGGGTTTGATCATTAAAATTGGCGTGTGTGTTTTCAGATCTGGCTGTCTTTGCAGGTTTCAGGGTTCAAATCAGAATTTTTTTTTTAAAAAGATTTGAGGCAGATCTGGCCCCCCAAAGGCCAAATCTAGCCTCAAGCTCCTACAGTGAACGAATCTGGACATTATTTGAGTTCAAGGAGCATATAAATCTGAATTTTGAAGGGAAATTTTAAGTTCTGCTAGAAATTCTAATGCACTGGGTTCATCTATCTGCAATAATCGATTGCCCAGCTCCTCTGCGTCTTCCGCTTTGCTATCCAACGTCCAGCTCTAATTCCCTGTCTGGCATTCCTCGAACGCTGCCTCGTTTGCATCAGTTTCTATCTGCTTCCAACCCTTATCTCTGCCATTCTTCTCTTTGTAGCGATACCCCTCATTCTGCCAGCTTACTCCATGGTCGATCCCTTCTCTCTTCGCGTCGTCCATAACCGATTGCTGTCCCATTCAACCTCGGATTTTTTTTTTTTTGGGCCGCCGTCGTCTCATCTCTCGCGATCCGCCATTCACCGTCCCGTCTCGCCTTCCCTCGAATTATCTTCTCCACCGTTCGAAACCTTACTACCTCTCTTTCCCACCTGCAAAACGAGTCTAAACAAAACAAAACGATGGCCAGATTTGAAGCCCGTGCCCTAGCCGCCTTCGGCGCTCAATCCAGCTCTTAACGCCATCCTCACGGATTACTCAAACGCTCAGACACAGTATAAAACTCAGTGATTCTGCCCGTCCAAGGTTCTCCTTTCCGTCTGGCGTCCAAGCTGCGTCGACCTGCACCTGCAAAACGACAAACGTAAAACATTAAAACACACGCGTATAAAATTTCCAGACCCTTTCAATTTGTTTCAACGCGTTTTTCTTTTGCTGTATATACTTATGCGTTTAAAAGATAAAGAAAAATAAATTTTTGATGCGTTGGTTTTGATTGAGTTAGGCTAACGTAGGTATTAGATCTTTAGATTTCATTCAGGATTTTAATAGTTAGTTTTTAACTCTGTTGTTAGCGTAGTTTCTGTTTTGTATTTAGTATAGTCGGCTTTCATTTTCATTCGATAGTTTTAGTCTTAGATTTATTCTTATATGTTTATGTTTTTAGTTTAGTTTTAATTTTAATTTAGTTTTAATATTTGTTTAGCTTTAGACTTAGTTTTAGTTTTTAATTTCTAATTTTTAGCTTTGGTTTAGTTAGACTTTATCTTTGTGTAGTTAGATTTTAATTTTAGTGTTAATTCATTTAGATTTTAGTTAGATTGCATTTTCATTTACTTTTAGTTGTGTTTTAATTTAGATTTTTAAATTTTAGATTTTAAAAAGATAAAAAATAAAAAATAAAAAATTATAAAATTTCTCAAAATATCTTTTATGGTCAAGTGAGCTTTTGAAATTTTATCTTGAGATTGACTATATAAAATCATTGATTTGTCTGGATCGAAATTAATTGAGCATTTTAAATCCTGGCATTTTCTTGTTCATGGTTGTGGTGTTTTTAATTGAATATCATTGATCAATCGTGTTTCCATAAGCAGCAGTTAGTCATCATTCACTAATTTATAATTGCATAACGAGATCTTGCTTGACTCCATAAGGCACTGGTCTTAAAAGTGAAATCTAATCTGTGGAATCTCGTTTATTCTGTCAAGTACTTGATGTTCTAGCTGTGTCTCCTAGATTTATCCTTCATTTCTAAAAGGGTCTACCTCCCTTAGCCTGCAAGGAGACAGCTTAAAGAGAGAGATTGGGGATAAAGGTGATGTACTCTCAATCCGAGCCGTTGTCGCGGTGCCTCGAACACCAGGCGACAACAAAGCCCAATTTCCCCTAGCTCCTCCAGCAGCTGCTGGCTGAGTTGGGACCCTTGTTTGACCCCTCAAATCTGCCCAGAAAGTTCTACCAAATTAATCTTGGCCTCTCCACAATAAACCAAGAAAAAATTAGAAAGGGTTTTCCCTAGTTTGGACACTCCAAAATTGATGCCCTACTGGAAAATTTCGTCTGTGATAGTTGGAGCATTCTTTGCTCCTCAAAGGCTAGGAACTCTCCTCTAATCAAATCCAAAACAATTCCAACTCCTCAATCCCGCTCACTGAGCCTCCCCGCAAATAGCTCCACAACCATTTGTGTAGTACTGGGGAAAAATACGCAGGCCCAACCACACCAATTCGTTCTGATGAGAAAGACACCTCTGCTCCTGGAAATTTTCTCCTTTCGACAAGTATTTCTGTGAGAAAATAACCCAGCAACAACAAATCTCCTCCCTCTAACACAATACCTCTCCAATCCCTGCGTAGATCCTTTTTTTACATCCCATTGGTGCCAGGAATTCGTGCTACTGCGTGGTATCCTCCCAGCTACCAAAGAAGACTAGAATTTGCCTCCCTAGGGTAGCACTCATGGTCCACCGAAGAAGAGGGTGAGATGTCCCCTTGGAAACCTCTGGTGCTAAACAACACATGTGACTCAACTAAACAACTTGAGCAACAACGTGTAAATGACAAATTATCAAAAGTACTATACGCTGCCTTCAATCTCTTTTTTATAATTGTTGCTTCACCTTTCCTTGTGGGTCCCTTAGCAAACCATTTCGACCTCCTTCCCACACAATTGAATTTTCCTCCGAGGGGTGCATATTCCATGAGGGGTGCCCCCCATATTTATTAATTTTGGACAACTAGGTCCAAACTCCATGTTGTGATGCTCAGATGAAGATGCCAATATTTTTATTGGATTCCTCTTTCGGAGAGGTGCAAGATCGATCTAAAGATCATCTTGATCCGATGAGTAGAACATTTATTTTGAATTTATTCAAAATATGTGCAGGTCGCCCTCAAATGAAATGTAGGCTTGAAGCCCCAGCAGTTTTGTCACACACCCTCATCGACAGATATAAATAGGTCAACATTGGAGGTCATTTTCACTCATCCATCACATCACACTCTCTCTCCTCATCTGATTGGTTTGAGTCTCTTCTCCTCACACGTGGGAAAATGCAGCAAGAAGATTTATGTTTTCTAACCTGGGGTTTTTTAGCACAGAGTTGACCAGCGTTGACTTTGGTCAACGCTTCGTCAAACTGACCCAAATCTGTCCCAGAATTCCGATTTCTGCAGTCCGCATTTATTGACACAAAAATCGAGGCTAGACATTGACCGTTGACTGGGCTGCGTTGACTTTTTGCTGCTCCTGTTTGCGTTGACCGTTGATTGTGATAGCATTAACTTTTGGTTCACTGATCTGGCTGTCCGAGAGGGTTGTGTGACACTTCTGGTTGGCTGACCGTATTGAGACTTTGCTGGTTGAAGCATCCTGTTGACTGCCGTAACGCACCAACACACATATTTTTGACTTGTCTTCTGTCGATCTACTGTTATGTTCTATCTGCATTTTACTTTCTTGTTTATGTGATTGTTGACTGATATAGGGGATAAAAAGTAAAGTTGCATCAAGCATAGAACATCTACAAAAATTTACATGGTATCAGAGCTAAGGTGAAGACAAAGCCCAAGTTTGTAGCAATCATCGAAGAAGAGCATGGGTACCTCAAATTACAATGGCTTTAAAGCTGATGACAAATTGACTAGTAAGAAACCTGACGTCTCACATTTTAGAGTTTTTGGATGTCCTGTTTATTTTCATGTACCGAAGGAGAAGAGGAGCAAGTTAGATGCTTCTGGGAAAAAGGGAATGTTTGTGGGATACAACAAAACTTCAAAGGCCTATAGAGTTTATGTGCCTGGTCAAAGGGAAGTGGAGATATGCCACGATGTTACCTTTGACGAAGATGCTTCCCTGAGAAAAGTAATAAATCTTCCTAGATCTGAGGAAGATCATGAAGCAAGGCCTGGAAATCAAGAAGAAACAAAGGATGAGACAATGCCCGACGTTGAAGGACCGATGGACCCTATTGATCCACCTCCTTCGATGAGGAAGAGACCATCATGGCTCAGGGACACTCTCGAGGATGCCGAGGGTCATATGGCCCCAAGGGGGACATTCCGTGAAAGCAAGAAGTCGTATAGATACCAAGGGTATCTAGCAGCCATGAGTACAATCATACAATATGAGCCTGGATCGTTTGAAGAAGCTGTAAAGCATCAAGTATGGAAGGATGCTATGCACGAAGAATATGAGTCCATAATGAAGAATGATGTCTGGGATGTGGTTCCAAGGCCGAAGGACAAAGCAGTTGTCACCTAGAAATGGCTCTATAAGATCAAGCATGGATCTGATGGAAATGCTGAAAAGTTCAAGGCAAGATTCGTTGCCCGAGGCTTCTCTCAAAAGGAAGGCGTAGACTATGATGACATATTTGCACCTGTGGCTCGATATACCACCATCCGATCTATCATAGCCCTTGCTGCTACGCAAGGATGGAATCTTCACCAGATGGATGTGAAGACCGCATTTCTGCATGGTGCGATAAACGAAGAGGTCTATGTGGAGCAACCTCTGGGGTTCGAAGTCCAGGATCGGGACACCCATGTTTGCAGATTGAAGAAAGCCCTCTATGGGTTGAAGCAAGCACCCAGAGCTTGGTATGAGAGGATAGATAGCTACCTGATGAAGCTAGGCTTCACTCGTAGTAATGCTAATCCGAACCTTTACTTCAAGGTTGATAGGGAAAAGCCTCTCATTCTGGTATTGTTTGTGGACGACCTCTTCCTGACAGGTGTTGACCCTCTTATTCATCAGTGTAAGAGAGAGCTCGTTGCTGAGTTCGAGATGAAGGACCTAGGTCTGATGCATTACTTCCTAGGCCTGGAGGTCTGGCAGAGACCTAGCGAGATTTTCCTTTCTCAAGGAAAATATATTGTGAAGCTTCTGGAAAGATTTGGTATGGTGGACTGTAAGTCCGTGTCAACACCGATGGAGCTCAACTTTAAGAAGTTGAGTGACAGCGTTGTTGGGCCTGTGCTAGCAAATCCTACTAAGTATCGTCAACTCGTAGGGGCCCTGGTGTTCTTAGTGAACACCCATCCAGACGTATGTTTTGCAGTGAACACTTTGAGTCAATACATGGTTGATCCTCATCACATTCACTGGGTTGGTGCCAAGAATCTGTTGAGATATCTTCGAGGCACGATAAACCATAGGTTGAGATACACTCTCAGGAGCATGACACTCCATGGATATACTAATGCTGATTGGGCTGGCAGTGTGGTGGATCGGAAGAGCACATCGGGATGCAGCTTCACACTTGGTTCTGCTTTGATATCATGGATGAGCAGGAAGCAGAAGTCGATGGCTTTGAGCACCGCAGAGGCCAAATACATTGCAGCGATTATGGCCTGTTGTGAAGCAGTTTGGTTGCGAAATCTCTTTAGTGAGCTATTCGGGCATGTGCTAGATACCACCGTGATACTCTGTGATAACCAGAGTGGGATTCAATTGTCCGAGAATCCCGTGTTCCACGATCGATCAAAGCATATTGATATCAGGTACCACTTTATCCGGGATATGGTACAGCGAGGCGCCGTAAGGCTCGATCATATAGGAACTGATAAGCAGGTCGCGGATATTCTCACAAAGCCCTTGGGGAAGGTCAAGTTCCTAACCTTCCATGAGAATCTTGGTATCGTGGAACGACCCTATGCTGAGGGTCCTGTTGGACAATGAGCTCTTGGAGCTCTAGGGGGCTTTGGGGATAGCTTCTCGGAGCTATAAGCACACACGGGACTAGGCTTGCCAAACCTTGTGGTGCTTCTGCCCCACCGTTATGATGATTGAGTTGGTTCACCTCTCATGATCTGTGCCACATATACATCCTACCCATTGAGTCCCAGACTCACGGGAAGTACCTCTCATTTGGCCAATGAGGTGGGAAAAGCTAGAGACTAGTAGCAAAGACTGATGGACGCATCAGAGATTGTCGTACTCTCTATGTCTAGGATGGCACGGTCCAACCACTTGATCTAGGATCAAGTCTAGTGAGGCTTCAGACCTCCAACTAACTTCGAGTCGGGTAAACCAACTTCAGGTTGGTATGAGACTCTTTTTGAGTCCTCTAGAGGTTTCGGACCTCTGGGCTGAATCTGTCAGCCGGGAATGATGTCTTTGTGACTGACCCACTTTTGTTCTGAAATAAAGAAGCCAACAAAGCAAGTTACGGCGGGATGACGCACGATGCTTGGATGGCACAGGGGGATGGAGTTCTCCCTAGTTGAGAGGGAGTGTTAATTTTGGACAACTAGGTCCAAACTCTATGTTGTGATGCTCAGATGAAGATGCCAATATTTTTATTGGATTCCCCTTTCAGAAAAGTGCAAGATCGATCTAAAGATCATCTTGATCCGATGAGCAGAACATTTATTTTGAATTTATTCAAAATATGTGCAGGTCGGCCTGAAATGAAATGTAGGCTTTAAGCCCCAGCAGTTGTGTCACACACCCTCATCGATGGATATAAATAGGTCAACGTTGGAGGTCATTTTCACTCATCCATCACATCACACTCTCTCTCTCCTCATCTGATTGGTTCGATCATCTATTGGAGTTTCTTCTCCTCACACGTGGGAAAACGTAGCAGGAAGATTTCTGTTTTCTGACCTAGGGGTTTTCAGTGCAGAGTGGACCAGCGTTGACTTTGGTCAACGCTTGGTCAAACTGACCCAAATCTGTCCCAAAATTCCGATTTTTGCAGTCCACATTTATTGGCACAGAAATCGAGGCTGGATGTTGACCGTTGACTAGACTGCGTTGACTTTTTGCTGCCGCTGTTTGCGTTGACCGTTGACTGTGACAGCATTGACTTTCGTTGACTGATCTGGCTGTCCGAGAGGGTTGTGTGACACTTCTGGTTGGCTGACCGTAGTGAGACTTTGCTGGTTGAAGCATCCTGTTGACCACCGTAACGCACCAGCACACATATATTTTTGGCTTGTCTTCTGTCGACCAACTGGTATGTTCTATCTGCATTTTACTTTCTTGTTTATGTGATTGCTGACTGATATTGGGGATAAAAAGTAAAGTTGCATCAAGCATAGAACATCTACAAAAATTTACAACATTCCACTAAGGTTGGGATTTTTTATTTCTCCTAAATCCCGTATACCCAAAATGTCTCCAGTGCCCAGATTACAAAATTGTGCTAGGCTTAGCACTTCCCCAATAACTCCATCAATCCTATTAAATGAAAAATCAAAATTGGGGATATTACACATTCAAAAACCAATTTCTTCTATTATAAAATAGTCTATGTCCTGTTTGTTTATCTTTGTAGTCATATGATTGTGTTTGGGACAATTTTATCCTCAACTGCCTTATATTCCAGGAGACCAACCTAATTCTTTTTATTAAACCACTGCATGTTCAGTGTGATTATTTTCGGGCTTCCCAAGTTAGGAGAGTGGTCCAGGGCAGGCCATAATCCTAAAATCTACAAGGACAAAAAGCAGAAATGTCTTACAAGTACTGCAGCTGACTAATTTCTCCAATGTGTGAAGGAATTTCACCGGAAATCATGTTGTTTCTCAGCACTCTGCACAAGACATGATATATTAGAAATTTTGTATTTTAGAAGGAAAGTAATAAACTTAAATGACTTGCATTAAGTAAATATTTATAAGCACAAGAGGCAATTTCACTTACATTTGGGTCAAATTATTCATTTGTTTTAAGAATGACAATGATGAGACACCCGAAGTTATGTCACTTACTCTCCTGCCAAAATGTATAGAAAAAATTTGTCAACAAAGAGGGAAGTCTGAAATCGCTTTATGAACCAATTTACCTAATACTTCAATGTCCATTTCAAGTAGAAATAAGGACTAGCACAAATGTCAATGAAAATGGAAACAAATACATACAGTTTTTTCAAAGAGGTTAAGTTGGAAAAGCTTGACGGAATTGGACCCTCAAGAGAATTACCCTGTAGCCTCCTGCATCACCAATTGATTGAATATCATATACAACGCCATAGAAAAATGTAAAAAATAAACTGGACAAATGTCTAAATCAAATATATGCTTTGTAGTGGTACATTAAAATTATGACAGATAGGGTGTATAACTTTGAAGAGGTATAAAAATTTGGACAGCCTCCTACATTTTGAGAATACTTTTGATATTACATGCATTGCCGAATTAATGTTGTTTGCATCAGATAAGGGTACGTACATCCGTGTTGAGCACAATTTTTATACATATGTATTTAAGTGCTAAGCAAGGTATTCATAAATTATATACATATGAGTACCTTCCTAACATACACCCTAGAAATAGCAATATCGTATAAATTGACAACAAATCAAGTAAGCACTAATACCGATGTGTAATATCCCCAAAGGGAAAATAACCGCAATAAACAACAGCGTACGTATATAGAAAATACAATACTGAACCAGATCACTGAATCATGACACATGTAGTACCAGAAACTGAGCCATTTTATTAATCAGAAAGTACATAGAGAGGAGTAAATCAGAATCAGTGCACCTATCCTTGCCCTAGGCAAGTGATGACTCTCCCATACAAGAAAATGGCTGCAACAAGGACAGCGTCCTAGCTGCTCTGAAGACTGAAGATGAACTGCGCTGGTACTGGGGCTGATCTCAAGCTGCAAACCCTCACAAATGGAAAACGCTGTCTCTGCTAGTGACAGCGCAGAAACAGGTGAAGCACAAGCCCCTCAACCCTCCAGACAGATGAACCAACTACAGAATACTGGAAAACGCTGTTGAGCTCTTCTCACAATAGCCTGCTCCTCAGATCTGCGTCCCACCTGATGGATCTGAAACCTCCAATCAAATCTGCGTCCTTCCCTTCCTGATCTGCGTCCTCCAATACCAGATCTGCTGCCAAACCCTCAGAGCTATGCTAGATCTGGAACTATCTCCTCAGATCTACAGCCTCTAGGGCTAGATCTGGTGTTATCCCTTCAGATCTGGACTAGATCTATCAATATCTCCTTAGATCTGTCACTCCTCAAGCTGGATCTAGTGCTAGACCTCCAGATCTGCAACATACAAGACTAGATCTGCAACATACAAGACTAGGTCTGCAAGATCTATCCTTCCCAAAGCTGGATCTAACAATAAGCCTTCAGATCTGCAACCCTTACCTTCAGAAATGGACAGCGTCCTCACTCTAGGGCTAGACAGCGTCCTTCTACCTCCCAAAACAGCGTTTTCTCTGCCAATCCTGAACTGCGTCCTCCTTGGACAGCGTCCTTCCTCTCCTGCAAGGATCAGCGTCCTCTCTCCAGATGAGACAACGTCCTTCTCCTTCAAGAATCAGCGTCCTTCCTTCTCTTGCTCTGCGCAGCCACAAGAGGGCTTTCTCCTCCGGAGCAGACTTCGGTAGTGCCGTCATGCATCGTCGGAATCGAAAAAGTGTACTTCCAGAACAACCTATCGCTTAGGGCGGGCACTCGAAGTCCCCCGAAGCTAAGGGTGAAACCAGAAAAACCTTACCAGGGCAGGCACTCGAAGTCCCCCGAGGCTAAGGGTGAGATCTCCGACCGGGGACACTCGTGCACTAAACAGTGCTGCAGACCGACTAAACAACCGGCGTGCTGAAGCAGACAAGAGTCCAGCTATCAATAAGAATATCAAATCATGAATGAATCAAATGAGGTGAGAGCCTCTCCTTTTATAACATCAAACTCCCTCCAAAACTTAACTCTCCCTGGATCTGCGCAGTTTACCTTGGGTTAGCCTGATGCCTCCCCCATCATATCCACGTGGACCCCCAAGGCCCCCTCTCTAAGTGACAACGTCAATCTACTAGGAAAAAGGAACACTTTATTATAAAGTGAGGTGACTAAAGTGAGGTGACCCCTCTTATTTCTCACTTTATTTATTATTTCTATCTAAAGCGGCAAAATAAAGCAAAAATGCAATATTCCAATTAGCAAGGCTAATTGGGAATATTACAGTCTCCCCCGACAAAACGTTGCTTGTCCTCAAGCAACTGAAGTGAGGGATGCCGTAAGATCTTCTCATCTTCCCAAGTGGCATCCTCATCTGGCAGATTCTTCCATCTCACCAAGAACTCTCTGATCTTCCTGCTCCGCAGCTGTCTCTCCCTGGTGTCAATAATGGCCTCTGGCTGTAATACCAAGTGCCCCTCATCATCTGTTGGAGGTAGCTCCCCGGTGACTGTCACATGCTGGCCCAGTGCCTTTTTCAGGCATGATACATGGAAAATGTTATGAATCCGGCTGCCTTGGGGCAGCTCCAACTCATATGCAACCTGTCCGATCCTCCGAATCACCCTGTAAGGTCCATAAAAACGAGGCTTAAGCTTCTCTGCCCCCTTCTGCTTGAGTGAAGACTGGCGGTATGGCTGTAACCGTAGGTAGACCAAATCCCCTACCTCAAAGTGTCTCTCCACTCGGCCCCTGTCTGCATATAATTTCTGCTGATTTTGTGCGGTGGCTATGTTGTCCTTAAGAGTCCGAAGGATGTCTTGGCTCTCTTGGATCCATAGTTTGGCTCGCGGAGCCCTGCTAACCCCAAACATCATATCCACAAAAGATAAGGACTGATATCCATACAATGCATAAAAAGGTGTCATACCGATGGACATATGATGGGTTGTGTTGTAACAGTACTCGCCCAGATGTAGCCATTTCAGCCACGCTCTCTGCTGCCCACTGACGTAGTTACGCAAGTAGCCTTCCAGCCACTTGTTAACTATCTCTGTCTGCCCGTCCGTCTCGGGATGATAGCTGGTGCTTGGTGTCAACTCAGTCCCCACTAGTCGAAAGAGCTCCTGCCAAAATCCCCCCATGAAGCGGCTGTCCCTGTCACTAACAATGGTCTTGGGTAGACCATGCAATCTGAAAACCTCCCGGAAAAATAACTCCGCCACCTGTGCTGCTGTGTAGTGTGCCGAAATGGCGAAGAAGTGAGCATACTTCGTTAGCCGGTCAACTACCACGAAGATGCAGTCCTTGCCCTGCACTGTGGGCAAACCAGTGATGAAGTCCATCGAAACACTCTCCCACTTCCCCTCTGGAATGGGAAGCGGCTGCAACAATCCTGCGGGATGGTTCATCTCCCCTTTGTTCCGCTGGCAAACCTCACACTCCCGAACATGCTGGAGTACGTCCTCCTTGAGGCCCTTCCATGCAAATCTTTCCCGGATGGCCCTGTACATCTTGGTGAACCCCTGATGGCCCGCCAATGGTGAATCATGAGAGGCATGGAGTATCTTCTCCTTGAGCTGAGATCCCTCAGTCAAGAAGATCCGATCCCTGTAATAGATGACCTCATTTGCCACCCTGTATCTGCTATCTGCTACCTGTCCATCCACCACCTCACATGCAAATCTATCCTTGGAATACTCAACCAGTAGTCGAGCCTTCCAATCAGCGTCCAAGCTCATGAGGGATAACGTGGCCGGTCTACGGGAAAGAGCATCTGCTACCACGTTGTTTTTCCCTTTGACATACTCTATGTCAAAGTCGTAAGCCTGGATCTTGCTGATCCACTTCTGCTGCCTCTCCTGCAACTGTTTCTGCTCCAGAAAGTACTTCAAGCTGTTATGATCTGTCCTGACTCTGAATCTGCCGCTTACTAAGTACTGCCGGAATTTGGCCAATGCATGCATGATGGCCAACATCTCCTTATCATAGATGGGATAAAGTCTCTCATGTGGAAGGAGCTTCCGGCTCTCGAATGCAATCGGATGACCCTCCTGCATCAAAACTGCTCCAATCCCTTCCCCTGATGCATCGCACTCTAGGATAAAGGGCTGAGTGAAATCGGCCAGTGCCAGCACCGGACAACTACTCATCACATCCTTGAGCTTATTAAAAGCTCGCTGAGCGGTATCCGTCCAACTGAATGCACCCTTCCTGGTCAGCTCCGTGAGGGGTGCAGCAAGCTGTGAGAAACCCTTGACAAACTTCCTATAGTAAGTGCAGATACCAATGAATCCTCTAAGCTCTGTCACATTCCGCGGCTCTGGCCAATCCCTGATAGCCCGGATCTTCTCGTCATGGACTCTTACCCCGTCCACTCCTATGATGTGTCCCAAATACAACATCTCTGTCAATCCAAACTCACACTTGGAGAGTTTGGCAAAGAACTGCTGCTCCTCCAGAATGCGCAAGACTGTCTCAATGTGCTGGAGGTGCTCCTCCCAGGTCCTGCTGTATATGAGAATATCATCAAAGAAGACCAGCACGAACTTCCTCAGATGATCCCTGAAGATATGGTTCATGCAAGACTGAAAAGTGGCAGGTGCATTGGTCAGCCCAAATGGCATGACCAGAAACTCAAAGTGTCCATAGTGACACCTGAAAGCAGTCTTGGGAATGTCCTGTTCCCTCATGCGTATCTGATGGTACCCGGACCTCAAATCAATCTTAGAGAAGAACCGTGCTCCTCTCAACTCATCCATCAGCTCATCGATCCTGGGAATGGGGTACCTGTTCTTCAGCGTCTTTTTGTTCAAAGCCCTGTAATCAATGCACATGCGCAATGTGCCATCCTTCTTCTTCACCAGCACTACTGAAGAAGCGAAAGGACTGGTGCTGGGTCGAATGTGCCCAAGGGCCAGCAGCTCCTGAATGGCCCGTTCTATCTCATCCCGATAGGCTTTGGGATGCCTATACGGTGTGGTGATTACCGCCTGTATCCCCTGCTCCAGCTCGATCGTGTGCTCAAACCCCCGATCCGGTGGTTGTCCTGGCGGAATATCTCCAAAAACTACTGCATATCTGTCGAGAAGAGTCTGTAGATCAGGGTGCACCGTCCGTCCCGTATCTACTGCCTCTGAAGCCCGCAACTCGACTGCCCACTCTATATCTCCCTTGCGGAATGTCGCCTCCATGCTGTGTGCCGATACTGTCTGGGGTGGATATGTGTTCTGCCCTCGGATCTTCTCATGCTTCCCCGTCTTGGGATCATCCCACTCCATCTCCAAGGCCTTCCAATCTGTTGTGACTTTCCCCAGAGTAATGAGCCACTGAACTCCCAATATCATATTGGTGTCCGGAATGTCCACCACAAAGAAGTGATCGGTCAATGTATAGGTGCCCATCGTCACTGATAACTCTGGTACATATCGAGCACAAGCCATGGTCTGATCTCCTGGGACCAAAACAGAAAACCCATCAAAGCTCTCCGTGGGTATGCCTCTCCGTGCGACCATCTGGGCATCGATGAAATTGTGGGTGGCCCCACTGTCAACTAGAACTGAGACACGCTGTCCCCGCACTGTCCCACGTACGCGTAATGTCAGATACTTGGGGACTCCTCGTAATGCCGCTAGAGCTCCCCCAGTAGGTGCAAATGATGCCTCTCCTGCATCGGGTGGTGGAGGTGGTAAAGCACTCTGCGCTGCATAACACTCTCCTGCCTCCTCATCATCTAACTCATCCTCTTCTCCACTGCCCTCGGAGAAGACCTCTATGAAATGTGCCTTCCCTGCTGTGCACTTGTGTCCTGGTGCCCACGGCTCCTGGCAGGTGAAGCACAATCGTTTCCATCTCAGCTCTCTCCTAGCCTCATCATCATACTGTCCTCGTCCGGGATTCGCCTTGGGAGGCGGAATCCTCGTGTCCTTACCCTTAGGCTGGAAAGCCTGTCTCTGGGGATAAGGTGGCCGAGTCCTAGGCAAGACATCTTGTAGATCACGTGCCTTACTGATAGCATCCTGAAGTGTAGCCGGTTTGTTCGACCGGACTAGACCACGAAGTGGTTCTGACAGCCCCTCTACAAACATCGTGATCAACCGAGCTGCTGATATGTCAGGTACCATCACTGAAACCCTCAAAAAGTCTGAGATGTATGCCTCTGCACTACCTGTCTGTTTGAGCTTGGTCAGCTCGAGGAAAGGCTGATCCGGGTCCTTCTGATCAAAACGTTTCACCACCCTCCTGGTGAACTCAGCATATGTAGTCACCGTGGAATGCCCCAGTGTTGTCAACCCATGAAACCACCAGTTCTGGGCCTCACCCTCTAGATGTAATGCAGCCATCTTAATGGCCTCCTTCTCTGGCATCTGGTTAAGCTGAAAATAGAGGTCTAGTTTCTCCACCCAAGACCTGGCTGTAGTCTTTGGTGACCCATCAAACATCGGCAAATGAAATTTTCTGGCTGCACGGTTACTATCACGGTGGGAGCCCCGTCCCTTATTTCGATCATGAGGCTTACCGCCACTTCGGAACTGAATATATTGATTGAAAGGGAAAGCATCCATGAATTCCTGTCCCATGCTTCGCCAATCTGCAAACCAAACTGCATGAAGATCGAGACCCCCATCTCTTGATGCCGTTTGCTCTTCTTCCTCTACCGGGAAAGTAGGCATGGTAGGTCGCGTGTCCATGGAATCGACCTTCTGCGCTGTCACAATGGGAATAGCATCTGGTATGCAACTAGACGTTCCCGATCCTTCCCCTACCTGAAAGGTCCTAAGGGGCTCTTTCTGCGTCCCCTCTGCAACCTTCTTAGTTACCTCCTGCATGAATGCATCCATCTTTGCATCCATCTTCTCAGTCAACTTCTCAGTCAACTTCGCAAACATGGCCTCCATTGGATTCCTCCGTTCTGTCTCTGAATCAGAATCGCTTCCCCCGAGGAGACTGGGGCGACCCCTAGGTGCCATAGATTGCTAGCACCACAGGCTGAGCCAGATCTAAGCTCTGATACCACTGTAATATCCCCAAAGGGAAATAACCAGTAATAAACAGAAATATGCCAGACAGATATAGAAAATACAATATTGAACCAGATCACTGAATCATGACACATGTGATACCAGAAACTGAGCCATTTTATTAATCAGAAAGTACATAGAGAGGAGTACAAGTAAATCAGAATCAGTGCACCTATCCTTGCCCTAGGCAAGTGATGACCCTCCCATACAAGAAAATGGCTGCAACAAGGACAGCATCCTAGCTGCTCTGAAGACTGGAGATGAACTGCGCTGGTACTGGGGCTGATCTCAAGCTGCAAACCCTCACAAATGGAAAACGCTGTCTCTGCTAGTGACAGCGCAGAAACAGGTGAAGCACAAGTCCCTCAACCCTCCAGACAGATGAACTCGCGCGGCACGTCGGAAAACGCTCGGTGAGCTCCTCACAAGACCGCTCTCGCATCCGCGTCCCACCCGATGGATCCGAAGCCCCAACCGTGACCGTCCTTCCCCTTCCCCGGGACCGCGGGCCCTCCAATACTGGACCGTCGCTGTCCCGCATCTATGCTAGATATGGAACTATCTCCTCAGATCTACAGCCTCTAGGGCTAGATCTGGTGTTATCCCTTTAGATCTGGACTAGATCTATCAATATCTCCTCAGATCTGTCACTCCTCAAGCTGGATCTAGTGCTAAACCCCCAGATCTGCAACATACAAGACTAGATCTGCAACATACAAGACTAGATCTGCAAGATCTATCCTTCCCAAAGCTGGATCTAACAATAAGCCTTCAGATCTGCAACCCTTACCTCCAGAAATGGACAGCGTCCTCACTCTAGGGCTAGACAGCGTCCTTCTGCCTCCCTAAACAGTGTTTTCTCTGCCAAACCAGCACTGCGTCCTCCTTGGACAGCGTCCTTCCTCTCCTGCAAGGATCAGCGTCCTCTCTCCAGATGAGACAGCGTCCTTCTCCTTCAAGAATCAGCGTCCTTCCTTCTCTTGCTCTGCGCAGCCACAAGAGGGCTATCTCCTCCTCAGATATGCTTCAGAAACTGCTGCTGCTGCTACTGGAACTGAAAAGTATACTCAGGACAAACCTTACTAGGGCGGGCACTCGAAGTCCCCCGAAGCTAAGGGTGAAACCAGAAAAACCTTACCAGGGCAGGCACTCGAAGTCCCCCGAGGCTAAGGGTGAGATCTCCGACCGGGGACACTCGTGCACTAAACAGTGCTGCAGACCGACTAAACAACCGGCGTGCTGAAGCAGACAAGAGTCCAGCTATCAATAAGAATATCAAATCATGAATGAATCAAATGAGGTGAGAGCCTCTCCTTTTATAACATCAAACTCCCTCCAAAACTTAACTCTCCCTGGATCTGCGCAGTTTACCTTGGGTTAGCCTGATGCCTCCCCCATCATATCCACGTGGACCCCCAAGGCCCCCTCTCTAAGTGACAACGTCAATCTACTAGGAAAAAGGAACACTTTATTATAAAGTGAGGTGACTAAAGTGAGGTGACCCCTCTTATTTCTCACTTTATTTATTATTTCTATCTAAAGCGGCAAAATAAAGCAAAAATGCAATATTCCAATTAGCAAGGCTAATTGGGAATATTACAACTCGATGGCTCAAGGATCTTATGCAAGCTAAAGATCATTCAAATGACAGCAGGATTTCCAGTTATCCCATTATTCAAGAAACATTTTATAAAAACATCGAGGACTAAAATGGGCCTCAAACCAAAAATGCACAACCAAAATCAACTTTATAAGAACCAATAGGATTCAAGATGATGATGTCAACCATGGGGGATGATTCACCATTTTTGGAGTAAAAAAGATTAAAAAATAATAAAAATAATAAAAACTACTTTTTCAACACGTACTTTCAACTTATCACCCTACAGTTTTACTCAAATTTCGAGAGAGAGCACTCATTGGATGCGGAATTTAATTCCTCATCCAAGGAGTACCCATGTTGCATACTTTCGATGGACCCTGCTACACGAAAAATGAGATATACATGAAAAACGTGATTGCAATCATGTTTTATCATGTATTTCTCATTTTTCATGTAGCAAGGTCCATTGAAAGTACGCTACATGGGTACTTGTTGGATGAGGAATTAAATTTTGCATCCAACGAGTGTTCTCATTCGAAATTTGAGTAAAATCGTTGCGAGATAAGTTGAAAATACGAGTTGAAAATTAGTTTTTTCTTTTATCTCTCTAAAATTTGATGATGTAATCTAATCTTATTTTATTATTTCCACTAATATTTTTTAATATTCCTTAGGATGCCCAATTTAGACCTCAAAACTTCTCTAATGACAAAAAAACCTTAAATATACATATATAAAACCTTAAGTATACATAGGTATTATATTCTGAAGTGTTTACAGTCATCTGAAGGAATTATTGTTGCTTTGTGGGCTTTTGCAAGGCCTATGATACAGTTCCAAACATGATTTCACAGTTTCAAGGTTATGGGCTTACCTGATTTAGTGATCTCCTTGGTAATGACAATGTATGAGATGATTATTGGCCAAGTTCATGCCAAAATGGGAAACACTGAGCACCATAGAATAAAACAAGGGTATTTTCTCTAATCCATGCTCTTTACGCTTTATATTAATGAACTAAAAAAACTCATTTCAGGAACCTTGCGAGACAGGCAGTTTCTTTCTCTTTGGGATTTCAATTGCCATTTTTTCGTTTGTTGATAACATTGTTATATGACGTAACGTAGTTATGGATATTAAAAACCATTTTAATATTATTAGTTCAATTTGTGATGGTCATGAACTATAGGTCAACCTAACTTATGCAATTTAATATTTCTAAAAAATTAGAAGCAAGCATCCAAGATCATTCTCACATGTACAAAGCGGCTACTGCTAGTAGTTTCTTACACTTACATTGGCGTGTTATTCTCTACCTATGTTTTAAACAGATCTAGCAGCAGAAGGAAGACTAGTAAGAGTTATGTAGCACTAATAACCAACAAGAGACGATGTTTTTGTCTCTAATTCCAGGAGCTTTGGATTAAAATTCACCTCTTCCACACTTTAGTGAACCATTCTGTTTTTTATGAGTGGTGAGTTTCGGAGTCCAACCATGAGGCAGACAGCTTGGAGCTATATTCAAAGGGTTCTCATCACTATGCTATCAAAGTACATGCATGCCAAGAAAATGATTCAACACTTGATGATCTTAGCAGTTTGGTGCCAACCCTCTATGTGCCCCAATAACTTTGCAGATTGTGATCATGTTGTAATATATTTGGTGCATGGTTGATCCTCATTCAATCCACATGTAATATTCCTAATGGAAATATTAAGTGAATATCAAAAACATGCACTAGCTACAGCTCAACAAACAAATATAAATTTCTGGAAACATATCATAACAGGTACAAGTCAAAAACCCATATTGCAGCAACAAAATTCTGAGCCTTTTATATTAATATTGATCTGAAATTTGATTACAACAGGTGGTGGAAAGTGTACAACTGGGATTGCTGGAAAAGCAAGAAAATACCCAGGTGAGAGTAGCTGGAATTCGCCCCACTAAATTTTTTCAGAAAGGTTCTACGTCACACCCAGTAATTGTGAAAATTTCTGAATCTTGCACTTACGCAGAAATTTTTATTGTTAATATGGTTATGCTCCTCCTACTTAGATAAGTTATTAACTGAATAAATTCAGATTAAAATCGAAGCAAAACACATAACAGATCTTCACCAATTCAGATCTAGAACAAGTACAAGCGCACATAGAGAAAGTGACAGATATTTTCTAAACAAATAGTCCCCGGAAAAACTCAATGCGGGAAAACAAGTCTTCTGGTTGCCGGAGGGTTTTATTATTAAGAATTTTCTGAATACAACAAATTTGGGTTCCAGATATGGACAACCCGACAGATAAATAATAGATCTACAGCTCGCTGGCTGTTCTAAAGCCAAAATAATCACTAATCCACACCCTCAAACGGGATTTACAAGACTCAGCCAAAATTAGGGCCTAGAAACCCTGGCGTTGCCCCTGAAGCCTCTGTGTCATCCTCTGAAGCCTCTGCGTCCCTCAGCGCTGCTCTGGAAAGCGTTGCGTTACCCTAGATTAGGTGATGCAGTCCTTACGCTGCTCCTTAGGGTCTTTGCGTAACCCCTGAGGGCTTCCAACTGAAAATCACATTGTCCTTGAGGGACTCCACTGTCCTTGTTGCTGCTACTCTCCTGCTTCTATGCGCTGTCTCTCTGAGCTGATCTCTGCCTCTTGTTGATTCTAGACCTCGGGATCAGATCATCCCTTTGGCCTAAATTCCCCTCTCTGCAGCTGAAACACTTCTGAGAATTCTTAGCAAACCCGCCCTAGAATCTCAGCTTAGCTTCAGTGCTCTGCCTCTATGTAT
Organism: Pinus albicaulis; assembly: GCA_034641835.2. NCBI lineage: Eukaryota > Viridiplantae > Streptophyta > Pinopsida > Pinales > Pinaceae > Pinus > Pinus albicaulis. The sequence goes on from JAXQQM020075980.1 coordinate 19,935, forward strand.
CTTTACAAGTGATCCCAAGCATTTCCTTTATACTTTTCTCGTTGGGAAACCAACAACCATGATCAGATCTTGAATCAATGGCTAAGATTAAAAGAAAGCTTGATCCATTTGACATAAGACAATTTCATCACACGTTTAATTAAATTCACTTTCATTATTTAAGTTCCCTAAGTTTTAACTTAGGAAATACATTAAAATAATTAATTAATTTAATATCTCCTAAACCGGATGAAATTTCCCAAATCCATTTCTGGGTCTTGTAGATCAAGTGTACTCTAGTCCTTCCTCAAAATTTGGGAGCTAGAGAATAACTAATGCTACCCCAAATACACAAAATCTCAACACTCCCTCTTAGCATCAAGAGTGTGCTCTAGCAATGCATCACACTATGCATTACAAGACTTTGGGTATTGGTTCTGTGCTGCTGATGCTTGGTCGGCTGCCACTCAACTCTACACTGTTGCTGCCATTCTGTACTACTGCCCATGACTCTGCCACTACCACTGCAACATCTGTACTGCAGCTCCCTCTCAATTTGTTGCATTTGTGCTGCTCATAGCACTGCCACTGCTGATCTGTTGCACTGCAACTTCAGTTGTTGAGAGAAACAATTGAATCTCCTGTCCAATCTTTAACAGACAAGTCAGATGGGCTGCATCCTCATCACTGAAACTCCATAGGCTACAGATCTATGCTGGCATCTGAAGGATGATGCACAACTACAGCTCTGCACTGTGTGAGTAGACTCCCTCTGCACTGTTGAAGTCACATCAGCCCCTTGTGTTGAACTCTCTTACACTGCTGCTACATTGCGTTGTCCCTCTGAAGACTTCTACGCTGCTGCAGCTCTGCACTGCGTAAGCAGCTCTACTCTACGTTGTTGAAGTCACATCAGCCTCTGCGCTACTACTACTTCTATGTTGTTGTTTCCCTGTGTTAGGGTCCCGTGATTTGGCTGATTGGCAAGCCAAGTGACAGGGTAACATCAAACCAACTTTGGAGCCCAAGGACCTAGCCTTCCTGGACTCAGAGAGGGCTCTCTCTACTTGTGTAAGGGATGTATAGTTGTTTGTTTCTTGTGTTTTGATTTTAGGCTAGTTATGAAGTAGGTTTTTGGTTTTGTTTTTAGGTTTTTTAGGGATGAACTGATCAAAGACTAAATAGATAAAAAGATTGTTAGATCAACTGGGCTATGGAGTCGAAAAGGTTGAGAAAGCCTCAGATGGTGATACAAGGTATATTGAAGGGCCGATTTGATCAAGGTAAAATGGATCTTTAGGTAAAATGAAGTGGGATGGACACTAAGCTTGTGAAGGACAAAGGCTTTCAAACATAAATAGTTCAATAGTAGACATTTATATGGTAGGGCTAACCATTAATCATGATAAATGTAACTTCAAACTGATAAATGCATAAAATAACATTCAAGCGATACATAGAGATACATGACTCTCTAACTTTAGGAAAATCGCTATCAGACTTTGGGGAAAAACAATTAAGACAAACAAATAACTCAAACTACTAAGAGGGAAATCCTAGACATAGTATTTTGAGCTATCGGGCACTTTGAACTAAGATTGCAGAGTTTTAGGCAAAGGGAAAGATCGATACAAAACCTCTTTGGTTCAACTAGGACAATTAAATATTCAAAGAAAGGTTTCAGAGGTGGAGCTTTTACTAGCCATGAGTAAGCAGGGCGTACCGTGAATCATAAGCATGCATAACAACCATAAATGAAACAAGCAAACAAGTTCTTCGGTGATCAAAGAGCAGTTAAGAATTCTTTGATATGACTAAGAAGGAAGAAAACATAGAAGCTGTAATGAATCTGGAAATCTGAGGTGCCTTCATGGGCATGTCTCAAATCTATTCTCTACTGTCTTACAGCAAGCAAAGAACATGAAATATGTATGAAAACTAAGGAAACATAACAGAGAGGAACACTATACCATTTTATCAAGTCAAGGAATCCAACAACAGTCCTCTTTCATCATCCAAAACATTCAAGAAACTATCCAATGCATGAGACAAGTATTTCTTTCAAGCTTGTATAACCATATATTGCTCTATATCATCAAGTTCAGCCTTGTTTACAATGAAATCTCTTGGAATATATAGGCCAAGATGAAGGAGAACCTCCTAGTGCAACTAGCAAGCTCATTGGCCCATCAAAAATATCTGATTTTGTCCTTGAGGCTTTGCAAAGCCCAAGGCACAAAATATCTATAAAAATATCCTAAAAATGCTAAAAAAATGAAATTAAATTGACTTTTCCCAATTGACAATGGCCAAAAAAGGCTAAACGCACATTTGAAAAAACCACTTCAGAAAACTGCATTTTTTACAAAAAATACTTCAGAAATATAGCAGCAGAAAATTTCCCGTCTTGCGGGCAACTTTTGGAGGACTTCCCGATGTCGAAACGAGGCCCGTGACGGCTCGTTGAAAAGCCCTGGATGTCTAGTTTCTGAAAATACTTTGTTTTCCCCAAACTGATCACTAGAAGCCTGTGAAAATCTGACCTGTGTGGAAAAACACAGAAATTAGCCTTTGCTGATATGCGGGGCAGAGTGTTGAAAAAGTGACTGTTTTTCGCCACTTTGGGGGACCAAAACATCTTCAATTGATCTGAAATTTGCTAAGTAGATGCCCCTGAAATTATGGCATCCAATGATACCATTTTCAACCTTTGAGGATGCTTCAAAATAAAATGGCGATGCCCATGATTTTCTGCAAAAAGCCCAAAAATGTCAAAAAAACAAAAACTTGTTGAATTATGCTCAACTTTGGCGAGCATGACTCTCATGGGTTTTCAGAACCATGCTGAGAAGCGGAGGCCAAAATTTCAAGCCTTGATATGCCTTTCTCCATCTTTTGTACCGGACGCCTCTTTCGAACCACCTTGAGCTTTTCTTGTGTAACCTTCAATTTCCTTCGGGCAAATTGATTTAGCTTCTTATAATGCCCGGTCATTTTTCTTTGAAGGTTTAAGTCTCTATTGGATTTTTCCAACTTATTCTCCAAGTGTTTATGCACCCTTTCAAGCCATGCTTCTCTATTGTTTTCTATCTCTTGGGTGAATAAAGTAGTAAGAGGAAAAGATTGGAAAAGGACAACCTCTTCATCTTTTTGTTTCTCCAAAGCTCTTTTGAGTCCCATAGTCCTTGGTCTCTTCCTCCTTAGCTGATCTTCTTCTTCACTGTCATTGAATTCGCCCATGAGTTCTTCCAACTTAATTTGCGCTTTGGAGGCTTCTTTTTGATACTTGATAGCCTGTGTCTCATAAACTGCCATGTGGACATTCATTTGCTTGTTTTGTGTTTGCAGAAAATGAATAAGGTTTTTAGACCTTTCTAGATCTGTTCTTAGATCATGAATTTGTTCTTCTCTATTTAGCAAGAGGGACTCTAGGATTCTGACCTCATTGTCACTGTCATCACTGTTTATCTGAATTATGTCAAAATCCCCTTCTTTCTCATGGCTACTTTCCTCCTTCTCTTTTCCCTTGTCTTGGGTGGGCTTCTTGGTTCTCCTCTTCTTTGGTAATTCAACAATGGATTGCTTGGGCAACTTGCCTTTGCATCAGAGTGCTCTAGTAACATTTGGAGTTACAATTTGAGCTACTTTCTTTCTTGATATTCGGGGCTTTGTTACCTTTAGAGAAGAAAGCATGGCCCCTTGCCTAGGAGAGGCAGCTAGCACACGCTCTATTTGGTCTTTGCCCTTACTGCTCCCATCATCATCCTTGTCACTGTTTTCCTCCTTTTGAAGGTTGTCTTGTTCACTCGTCCCTGCTTTCTTCAGGATTGTTAGGCTCTGTATCCTCAATGTTTTGTGCCTCATCATCATCATGCTCACTGCTGTGTGGGCTGCCAATATTTTCCTCTTTGTGACTGTTGTGTTCCTCATCAATCTGTTCCATTTCTTCATCATTTCCTTCTTCATGCTTACTGTTGTGCTTGGATTCTTCATTTTGTTCCTCTTCATCTCTTGTTTGCCCTCTTTCAATGTGTTCTTCTTGATCACTGTTTTTCTCTGTCACTTTGCTCCTCTTCACTGTTTTGCTCTGTCTCACTTTCATTTATAGGAGATTTTTGCTTCTTAGGAGTGGGTTTACTAGAAGAAGGAGAAACATGATGAGTGGATGGTGAGGGAGACGCATGGGATGAAGAAGCAGTGGCAAAATCAGGATGTGAAATGAAAGAGTCCCAAGAAACTCCCTTTTTCTCAAGTTGATGGAGAATGACAATCTTGATAAGGGAATGATGAAAAAGACAAGCTTCTTGCTGAGAGGAAGGCTTCTTTTGAACAGTGGAAGCCATCTTTTCAATACTTTTATAGAGGAAAAAGGGTAGGTTTAGCAATTGGGTTCTTGTGAAGTGCATGAGTAGCCTGATATGGTAAGAATAAACCCGGGAAAACCTCCCTTCGCATGTGAAATACCTCATGATGATTTTCATGAGAGGAGCATAGCTGGTCAATAAATATGAAAAAGGAAAAATAGATGGGCATGCATCCCGATGTTCTGGTTTCAAGAAGGGTTTGTATTGATCTGAATCTAGGTAGCTCTGCTTAAACCATTTTTCTCCGACATATGGAATTTTGATAGCTCGGGAGATAGATCTAGGAGAGAGCTTGAAGTCTAAACCTGCTAGATGAACATGTTTCCCTTGCAGCCTTAAAGAAAACAAATGTGTCAAGGGAAGATAATTTTTCACCTCCTGAACCTTTTGACAAAATTCTAAACATCCTACTTCATGAAAGTTAAAGAGTACTGAAGGATAAGCATTCACTTCCTCAGTTGAAAAAGGTTCATACCTTTTGTGAGGACCACTTCTGCTATCTTGCCTGGGAGGCATTTTGCTTCTGAGATCCTTGGTTGATTCACCAAGGCAAACTGTCTCAAATGTTCACTGAGATAAATCTTCAATCAACAAACCCTTTACCCTTTGAGAAAAAGCAAGTTTGTCTTTAGCTGGCTAACCAATTGGTTCAAATGAAACAACTCTTTTGATCTTGACAATATGAACTCCTTTTCCTTAACTGACTGTGTTTACTGTGGTTGTTTGAAGAAATAAAGATGTCCCTTTGAAAAACAATGTCTCCTTTGGTAGCACTGTTCTAATGGACTAATCTGAAATATAGACTGTATCCTTTTAGAAAACATTGTTTCTGCTTTTTGAATAACACTGCCTCTCTATGGATGACTATTATTTTTCTAAAACATAAAAGCACCCCCTTATTACTGAGTAATAGGCCTGTCAAAATAAAATCTGTCTCCCTTAAGGATCACTGTTTTCTCTTTTTGATTTAGCAAACAAAGTGTTTATTTGGAACCACTGATCTTCTTTGATGATGCAAACAAGGTGCTTTTTGAAACCTATGTTAAAATATCTCTGTAAACTGCTTTGAAAAAAACCCTCACAAACTCTGTTTTTCTACTAGAGACTGTAGTCTAGTTGAAACAGGGAAAGGCTCTTTTGACCTTACTATCTTAAGGGATTGAGTTAAAACCAAAAACTGTGCCCTTGAAAACACTGTATTTTTTAATATACTGCCTTTCTGTGGATGTTTATGGTTTTTCTAGAATAAAGACAACCATCTTGTTACTAAGTGATAGGCTTTTTAAGTTGATATATTTACCCCTTTCAAAACGCTTTTCATCTTTGAAAACACAGTCAAAAACCCCTTTCTGAACTCATAACTTGGATGAGATAGAAAAATACCTTAAAGAGCAAATTTTCGAGGTCTCTTGAGCGTCGGAGCAGCGTGAAAGGAGACAAGTTAAAGACTGGTGGATGAGTGGGTCGTTGACAGCAGAAAGCGCCGCGTAGAATGGTGTCGGGTCGGCCTTGGGCGCCCAGTGACCGCCGGCACAGGCGTGCCGCGCAAAGTTACAGGCGCACCATGCCTCCATTCAATTTGTGTGGTCGGGCACCTACAGGTGCATCGCGTAGGTGTACAGGCACGCCGCGCAGAGACTTGAGCCTGAAAACTTCAAAATTCGCCCGAAAAACACTTCTTGCTTTGGTGAGGGGAGCTAATGAACGTTTGTTTCGAGTTTTAAACTTTGATGAGGACCTTTTTAAAGGCTCTTTCCTCCTTTAAAATTTGAAAAAGCTCTAATGCCTTTGCAGCCACTTTAGAAGGGTTTTATGCCTTTTTGAAAAAGGTTTTTATAAGGATATCAATTACCGCCCTCAATATTGTATCATCTTTTGAAAACACCATAAAGACCTATCATAAAGACTTATAGAAACAATACTATGGCAGCCCTTTGAAAACACCATAAATCCATTGTTTTTCGAAGTAAGGAGGCCTCCTTTAAAACAAGATTTTTCTCACTGCTTTTCATCAAGGAGGTGACCCTTAAAACCACTAATGTAACTTTCTGAAGATTATGTCTTTTTCTTACCTTTACTGTCTTCTTTGTATGCATATGCAGAAGCTATTGTCAAATCCAGTTAGCTCTCTCTTTCTTTGGCTATTTAGATGAAGGTCCTTAGCCCAAGTTTGACCCTTATCACAGTTTGGAGGAGGTCTCTATAAACAGAGGAAAAAGAGACTTTTAACATCAAAATGCCATCTTTTGTTTGATGTGAAATAGGTTTTTAACCTATGAACCCTTATTGTTCTGTCACTGTTTGTCAAACCTGTCCTTCAAAAGGAAAGTTGCTCAAAAACCATATCAAAAACTGTTGATGCATCCTTTGCCCATCTCTTGGAAGGAGGTGATTGACAATTTCTGAAATCACTTTGACAATTTAACCCTCTGCTTTTTTAAATGAAAGAGTTTCTCATTTTGTTCCCAACCATCTACTTTTAATGAAGGAGGTTACACTGATCTTCTAACCATCTACTCTTCTAAAGGAGGAGATTCTTACTGCACTATTAACCATCTGCTTTAATGAAGGAAGTTAGCACTATAGATAAGATATTTCATCTATTTCCAAAATGTATTACCTTTCTGTAAATCACATGTCTCTGTTTAGTATCATGTCAAATAGGCAATAATCTGCTCTATGAGATGTGTTCTGAGATATGTTTTCTTTGTAAAAGATCCTTGTGAACCTTTAGATCAGAAGTCACATGACTTGTGTATGCAGAGTATTTGCTTGCTAGAGATAGTTAACTAACCTCTCTTGACTGTATTTGCAAAGGCATGTTGGATTTGCTTTTTGGAGGAGATGTTGAAAACTGCTGAGCAGCATAACATCAGCTTTTTGCCTTTATATGATTTGGAGGCTGCTCTCTGCTTTTTTAGATAACTCTGGCTTTTAGACTACACCCATTAGCAGCTCTTCACTTACTGTATTTCACTTGTTTTACTGAGGGAAAGCTAGTTCAGCATGCAGGACCTCTTTGACTTTGTTCTTTTGCTCTTTTACACATTGGTCATTGTTGCAATCACACCCCTGCAGAGATGTAACAAACAAATGACTTTGCACTCTGAAGAGCTTCCTTGGGGTCTTATGGAGATTTCGCCTGACTTAAGCATGTTCTTTTAGACAGTGAACATACTTATCTTCTTTTGTTTTGGATCTTTGTAGAATTTCTTCCGGACTGAGATAGAATGACCTCTTAGTGGCGCGACCTATGGATGAGTGAAGATTTGTTTTTGCAGATTAGGCGCTAATCCAAGGCTAGCTGGTACTAAACAGAGGCTTTTGGCTCAAAACGTTTTTTGCCAAGGAAGGGATTCCCTAAAGCACCACTATCTAACTTAGGGGTGGTCTTGACATGTTCTGAGTGTTTTCTTTGGTATGATTAGATCTCATAATGACATATGACCAGAGATAGGGTGGCAAACATTTTATCAACAGTTGGATAATGAATGACTTGGGAATAAGGGTAAATGACAGCAAATAACTTTTAGCTATGACAGCTCATGGACAAGATTATATGGCTGAAACTAGATATGACTTGGCAAATAGGTTTTTTCTCATCATAAGCTGACCGGAAGGGGTAGGAGGACAAAAATTGTTTTAGGGGTGTTTTCTAGATGACAGATTTGACAGTTTGGAGATCAGCTTCTAGAAAACTTAACTTAAGAAACTAGTCATCATCAACAGGTGAAAAATACTGATGACTAACACCCTGCTTTGCGCTGCTCCTTCCAGTCTTCAGATCTGCCTCTGCTTCATCTCTGATCTATGCACCCACTGCTCCACTTGTCCCTCTACTGTATTAAGGCTATTGTAGCTCGTATGTGATCCAAGAGATGAGCTGCTCAAGGATCCCGCCCTGGACTCTGTAGCTCCTCTACATATCCATGTCGCCCCACCTTCGTGGTTCATGAGCACTCATCGCAGCATCATCTTCTGACCCATCATCTACCACAGCAGCCTTGGAAGAAGAAGCTTCCTTGTCCTTTTTCTTCTGAGGACAATTGCTAGCAAAATGTCCCATTTCACCATACTGGAAGCACTTGATCTTTGACAGATCCTTCTTCTTCTTTCCCTGCTACTTCTTTGATGCCAAGGCTGCATCTTCTTCATCTTCCTTCTTTCACTTTGCTTGATCCCGTGTTGTACTGCTTCTTGGTGAATCTGCGGAGTTCTTCTTGACGCAGAATTGCCCACAAGCTGTCCCAATTTGGGAGGTCCGTTCTGCCCAAGATACTTTGGACAAAGGTTTCCCACTCATCTGTGACTGCATTGAGAGCAGTCCTAACCATCACATCGTCTTCCACTTTGGCACCCATTGCAGTCATTTGATCTTTGATCGACTGCAATCTGAAGAAGAAATGCTCCATGTCTTCTCCCTTGGTCATCATGAATGACCTCATCTGTGTCTCCAACAGCATCTTCCTTTGGACAAGTTTACCCTCATATAGGGAGATTAAGGCCTTCCACATCTCATTAGTTGTCTTCTTCTCTGCTAAGTGTGGTACAATATGGTCCTTAATTCCATCCATAATCAGCCACTTGGCATGCCCAGCAGCTTCCTTATGCTTCCGAAGGAGATCTGGATCGGTCGGCATGGCCAAAGTTTGCTCTGCATGGTCTCTTAGATTATATGCCTCAAGGACTATCAGGATCCTTGCCTTCCAAACTGAAAAGTTGGAGAGGCCATCCAATTTGTCCTGACCACGCAGTCCATGAGGAGCCATCTGCTCATAAATGTGTCGGAACTTCCCTTACTCTTTGCTAGAGAACTGGATCTAAGGCCCTTGGCAAAACAAGCACCTTCTACTCCCTCTGACAACTGATTTCCCTCCTTGGAAATCTGCCAAATCAATAATGATTCAGCTCTCTTTGATCCTCTGATCAATCTGCAAGTTTCTTTGGCTAGAAACTTTCTGAGAAGTTGATCTCCTCCAGCTCTTTGCCACTTGTGCTTAGGCTAAAAATCTGAAATCTTTAGAAATTTAACCCCACCAGCACCTTCTGAATTTCTGCAGCTAATCTTCAGTCTTTTCTGGATCTGTCAAATTCAGATCTGCATCAAACTGGTTGGCTTCAGATCAATCCAGCGTTGTTTCTGAGATGCCTCTGCGCAGTAATTGCGTGGGCTTGCTAAGAGACAGCGTTAGACTGTGTCACCCTTCCCTCTGCGTGAATCTGCCTCTAAAAACTGCGTTGTCCCTTCAGATCTGCATTTCTGCTACTATAAATTTCAATCTTTTCCTAGTGACCCTTCTAGATCTGCAATTGCTCTGATACCATGTGAAAATTTCTGAAGCTTGCACTTATGCAGAAATTTTTACTGTTAATCTGGTTATGCTCCTCCTACTTAGATAAGTTATTAACTGAATAAATTCAGATTAAAATCAAAGCAAAACACATAACAGATCTTCACCAATTCAGATCTAGAACAAGTACATGCACACATAGACAAAGTGACACAGATATTTTCTGGACAGTCCCCAGAAAAACCCAATGCAGGGAAACTAGTCTTCTGGTTGCTGGAGGGTTTTATTATTAAGAATTTTCTGAATACAACAAAACTGGGTTCCAGATTTGGACAACCCGACAGAGAAATAATAGATCTACAGCTCACTGGCTGTTCTAAAGCCAAAATAATCACTGATCCACACCCTCAAACAGGATTTACAAGACTCAACCAAAATTAGGGCCTAGAAACCCCAGCATTGTCCCTGAAGCCTCTGCGTCAGCCTCTGAAGCCTCTGTGTCCCTCAGCACTGCTCCGGAAAGGGTTGTGTTACCCCTGACTCTATGACGCAGTCTTTACGCTGCCCCTTAGGGTCTCTGCGTAACCCCTGAGGGCTTCTAGCTGAAAATCACGCTGTCCTTGAGGAACTGCGCCGTCCTTGCTGCTGCTGCTCTCCTGCTTCTCTACGCTATCTCTCTGAGTTGATCTCTGCCTCTTGTTGATTCTAGACCCGGGAATCAGATCGTTCCCTTGGCCTAAATTCCACTCTCTGTGGCTGAAACACTTCTGAGAATTCTTAGCAAACCCGCCCTAGAATCTCAGCTTAGCTTCAGTGCTCTGCCTCTGTGTATCTTTACAAATGACCCCAAGCCTTTCCTTTATACTTTTCTCGTTGGGAAACCAACGACCATGATCATATCTTGAATCAATGGCTAAGATTAAAAGAAAGCTTGATCCGTGTGACTTAAGACAATTTCATCACATGTTTAATTAAATTCACTTTAATTATTTAAGTTCCCTAAGTTTTAACTTAGGAAATACATTAAAATAATTAATTAATTTAATATCTCCTCAACCAGATGAAATTTCCCAAATCAATTTATGGGTCTTGTAGATCAAGTGTACTCTAGTCCTTCCTCAAAATTTGGGAGCTAGAGCACAACTGATGCTACCCAAAATACACAAAATCTCAGCAGTAATTCATGCACTGATGTTGTAGGAAACTGGAGTTTGAGGGACCACAACACCTCCAACAATTCTGCAAAATTAGGAGTGTGCTTCTGAAATATAGCTAATCAAACCCCAAAAAGGAATTGGGCTAATTCCAACCTCTCGGAATTACCCAATTTTGTGCTACGACCTCCTAGATAGAAAATTGCACGCCCCAAATCCTCAGCTACTGAATGTAATATCCCCAAATGGGAAAGCGACAGTAATACAAGCAAAATAGAATAAAATTACAGCAACAAGGAAAACACCATTAAAACACAAAATTTGGAGCCAAAATCATTGTTGAGCCATTTTACTAATATGTCGGGAAAGAGTAGAAATGAGGAGCTGAAAAGATTTCAACTGGGCCTGCTCAAGGCAGGCTGAAGGACAGCTCAAACACAAACAAAACTCCTGTTGGAAACTGCTCTATGTGGCTCAATGACTGTGTTGCCTAGCCTAGAAAATGTTGCTGCTGGTCCTAATGAAATGCTACTACGGCCTGCTACACTGCTTGGAAAATTCTGGGATTTTAACCATGGACTCTGCTCAAGAAACCGACAATAACCCATGAAGGAATTGGCCTAATATTGACTTCGAAATTTTAGCCCAATTTTCCTTTAGCTCCTCTAGTTGTTGGCTAAGTTAGGATCTTTGTTTGACACCTCAAACCTGCCAAGAAAATTCTGCCAAAATAGTCTTGGCTTCTCCTAAATAAATCCAGAAAAACCCAAAAAGGGTTCGTCCTAGTTTTAACCTCGGAAATTGGCCCTCTTGGGCTTGGTTCACCCAACTGCTGGGAAATTCGACTCCTGGTTGGAACTGCTGGTAGATGTCTCCAAAATGCTGCCAAAAACCCTAGTAGGAGGTGGCATAGGAGGTGGCTAGCCTCCCCTCCAAATCTTCCGGTTGAACTCCTCTTCTCTCCCACACTCCCGACACTTCCTCTAGACTTTACTGCGCAATCACTACGCAGTCCTAAAGGGACTACGCACTCCTGTTGGTGCTTCTATGTCAAATCCTCACCAAAATTGCGGAACTACTCTTGTGAGCGGGCACTCGAAGTCCCCCGAGGTAGAGGTTGAGATCTCCGCCTGAAAATCTCGTTTGCTAAATAGCACGACAGACTTGACACCCGACACAAGCATACTATGTCAAGATGAAAATCAAAATAGAAGATGAATGAATGAGGAAATGAGCTGCCTTCACTTCCTTTTATCAATTGAGCCCCCACTGTTCCCTTGGGCCCACCATGGGCTGCGCAGTCCCCTCATCCAGGCACTCACTGCGCTGCCCCCATAGACCTTCTCCCACGCTACCACCTAGGGAGTTACTTCCAGATAGAATATTGGCCACATGGACCCCACTAAGGCCACAATTTTTCCTCGTGACCTATAGGAGTAGGCTGTAGTTTTTCCCTTAATTATTAATTGTGGGTCCCAACCCACCTTATTTCTGCTTGACATAAGAAACATCAAAATTTATCAAAAATTAATATTCCAATTAGTAGAATTGCTAATTGGGGATATTACAGTCCTCCCTGCCAAAAATTTCTTGTCCTAAAGAAATGCCTAAACAAGCATCCTCTCTAGCTGACGCTCCCTACTGTCACTGCAAAAATGTGCCAGGGTCCCAAATGCGCCACTAAATTATCCCTAGCCTTTACATCTCCCTGATATGAAGGGATCCCTCAATACCCAGATCCCAAGCCATCCTGTCGAACATGAAGCTCCCCCTGCTGCACTCACCATCCTACCAGGAACAAGTAGCAGAAGCCCTCTAAACACCACCAGTGAGTAGGGAATCATGATAATATGGCACTATGCCCAACTCCTCATGAAGTTTCCCTACCAAGTAGTCCATCCCATGTACTCCAAGAGTAAACCCTCAAAGATACCACCTAATCCCTGCAGAGATAGTGTCTCGATCACATGAGCCCCTCCTGTTATCATCTCGCTGAGCAACCTGCCATGCTAATGAAGTCCCCCACTCCATCAGTGACTCGCTAAATCCCAATGGAAGATCTACATGATCTCCCCATGTAGTATACAGCTCATCCTTAAAGGTTATCGAGTTGTGTAGAGTTGTAATGCTTGGGTCCCCTGCTAATCTTGGAGAGGTGCCACCATGCTGACGCTGCGCCACTCTGACTATGAGATACTCCCCATCATGCGCAGACTGTATCCCTCTCTCTTGTGGCCTTGTGGCAAAAAATCTGTGAAGGCCAAGCTCATCCTACCCGGGCATCTCCATGATGTTGATATCTACCCCTCCACTGCCAATCATGATCCTGAGCAACAACATGATAAGTCTACCTCGCCATGCAGTGGAGGTCTTAATGCTCCCCGACGTGTCAAGCCCAAGGTGGATTGGATCACCCTCTGCCATGTCCCTGCTCATCACAAAGTGGAGTGATCCGCCTACCCAACAGATCCCTGGATCCCCCAACCATACTAGGATCTCACAACTCCCACTCCTCACAGGATGCCGCTGCGTAGAGCTGCTACCTACTAGAACCCATCTCGCCCTCATCTCTGACCCCTGTATGTATCCCCTAGGTGGACCCCAAGTATCAAGATTTTGTTCCACGCATGCGTACTGACCCTGCTCCTGCTAGACCACGTAGTGAAATCCACTATCCCAACTCCTGATGATACACCCGAACACTACTCGGAGTCTGGGTATCCTCCTGTAGTCGAAGTCTACCATCCACAGTCCCTCAAATGTGAGCCCAGGGGTGGAACATATGCTACCTTGGCAATCAACCACACCATCCCTAAGCCTGTACCCGTCAACTCGTGCACCTACCAAGTGTCTCAATTGGAGAGCCTCCTCCCAGCTCATGACACGCAGTATCTCATCCAACTGCCTCGGGTGAGTCTCCCATGCCCTTCTTCCTAAATGGAGAGTGTCAAGGGGCACCAAACAAACACTCTGTGACCATAAGCAACACTAGAGGATGATGGGTGGGTATGTCCCAAAGGGTATGATTAAGAGTCTACCTGAATGCTCAAGAGTAATCCTTAGGACGACACTCTCTCTGCCTCGAATCTGCTAATAACACCCTCGTAGCCCTGTCTCTGCTAAACGTGGTGTCTCCAGATGCTCAACAAGATCTTCATTGATCCTAGGTGAGTTGCATCCCATGGTACTCCTAATGCCCCCGTCCATAAGTCCCCTTGGAGGCAACGCTCCAAGAGCCCGCTGCACCATATCATGTGTCACTGCATACCACCAAGTGTCTCATCACTCCTTGACATGCCACTGTATGTTGCAACCTGTCCTTGTAAACCACTGAATACCCCCGGCTATGGCTATACCATCTTGTATCGTCATGTATCCCTCCTGTGTCACTGCACCTGCCACTCCCCACATCTACCCAATGTGATGTGAGGCACTCCTACTCCCCAATGCGGCCCGACATACTACAACACACCCCCATGCATCTCCATGTTGTGGGCTACATCTCCCCATCTTCTCTGAAGGACCGGAGCAGCCCGACTCCTCACATGCCAACGAAAATGACACCACTACACCTATCCTCCATAGCTCAGGTGTCCCATATACAAATGAGAGAGCACCGTCTCTATGTAATGCCCCTTCTGGTGGCCTGCGGATGCCACCTCCTCCTACAGCTTCTGCCAAAGTAGGCTAATCACCCTATGACTCCACACACAGTCAATATGCTGAGATAACTCATGAAAAGTATAATCCACCCTATCGAACCATCCTGTCACTAGGGTTTTCCGGAGCTCTGATAGAGATCTGGAAATGTGTGTGCGTCCAAACATCAAGTCCATCACGCAACTACTACCACCATCTACTGACTCTATGACGTGATGGGAAATCTCGCCTAGATCCCAACAACAATCTGGCCCTCGTGTCCGTCTGGTGATCCATGGATTCTGCTGAAATATGGCCATGGATGTATCCAACTACCTAACCTGCTCCATGGGGTACTAGCTCAGTACCTCTTGCCATCCAATCCCAAAAGAGGGATCGAATGTGCAATTCTCTATGGAAGGAGCAAGCCCTCCAAGCTGGTGTGGTGCCATGCTTAGCTCATGTTTCTCAGTCCTGCTAACCTAGCCATCCTCTCAGGTACGTCTAGACAACTCTGCCTCCCTCAATTCAATGTGTAAGGGTGGGCTAATAATGTTGTAGTCCCTGCCAGTGTGCCTCTAGGGCGAACTGCACTAGAAACCCAACGCGTGCCCTCTCTATTGCCCCTCATCAATGGCTAGCCCAATGGATGGTTGCACATCCTCCTCCACCATGGACTCAACATGAGCCTCCCACTACTCCCACAACCCAACATGCAAGACGTGATCATAATTCAACTGTAGATGGTTGTCGTTCTGAAGCTCTGTCATAGACCAATATTCCTCATCAATGGTTGTGTGCTCCACTACCTCCTCCAATATGTCCATTGGGGCTACCAAGGGGAACTCCATCAAAGGTGACTCTTGCGTCACACTAGGTGTATCTACGAGTTCCCCACAATCCAGTGTGCCCTCATCCTCCAAGTGCGAGGTAGCCATTTTGATGGCTTCCCCCTCTGTTATTTGGTTAAGCAGGAAAAAGGTATCCAACTTTTCCACCTAATCCCGAGCCGTGCACTCGGTCGATCTGTCATACGTGGGAAAAGGTATCCTCCCAATGGTATGCTGCAACTCTGAGCTTTGCGTGCTAGACCCCCCACTGTTCCTTCCTTTTTCATCCTGCTTGAGCTGGTTGTAATCTCTGAAGGACAAAGCTGCTCTGAAGTTTTCCCCCATGGATTTCCATTCTCGGAAATAATCTCCCATGGGTATATGATCATGCCGCATACCTTGCTCACTCGGTACTGAAGGTAAAATTGTAGGCATCGTCGTCCTAGTTGGCCTACTGAAGGCTAGCGGGTGAGTGGCTGGTAAAGTGTGGTCACACTGTTGTGAGACCCCTAAAGTCTCCTCAAATAGGAACTCAGGATGGATGCTCTTATCCCTATTCTGTTGTTTGAGTTCTTCCAACTTTCCCTTCTATCCTTTGGCTAAATCATTTAGGGCCTTTAAGATGCTACCAAATGTTGCTTCCGCTTTGCTCCTTGACTTCCCCATATTTGCCACCTCTACTGCCTTTGGTGGGTAATGTTCTGCCTACCATCCACGTTCATAGGAAAATATCCGCACAACTGAGCCAAGAACTAAGCTCTGATACCACTGTAATATCCCCAAATGGGAAAGCAACGGTAATACAAGAAAAATAGACTAAAAATTACAGCAACAAAGAAAACACCATTAAAACACAAAATTTGGACCAAAATCATTGCGAGCCATTTTATTAATATGTCGGGAAAGAGTACAAATGAGGTGCTGAAAAGATTGCACCTGGGCCTGCTCAAGGCAAGCTGAAGGACAGCTCAAACCCAAACAAAACTCCTGCTAGAAACTGCTCTGTGTGGCTCAATGACTGTGTTGCCTAACCCAGAAAATGTTGTTGTCGGTCCTAATGAAATGTTGCTAGGTCCTGCTACGCTGCTCGGAAAATTCTGGGATTTTAACCATGGACTTTGCTCAAGAAACCCACAATAATTCGCGAAGGAATTGGCTTGTATTGACCTCGGAGTTTTAGCCCAATTTTCCCTTACCTCCTCTAGTTGCTAGTTGAGTTACGATCTTTGTTTGACACCTCAAACCTACCCAGAAAATTCTGCCAAAATAATCTTGGCTTTTCCTCAATAAACCCAGAAAAACCCAGAAAGGGTTCATCCTAGTTTTGACCTCGGAAATTGGCCCTCTTGGGCTTGGCTCACCCAACTGCTGAGAAATTTGACTCCTGGCTGGAACTGCTGGTAGATGTCTCCAAAATCCTGCCAAAATCCCTAGTAGGAGGCTAGCTTCCTCTCCAAATCTTCCTATTGAACTCCTCTTCTCTCCCACACTCTCGGCACTTCCTCTAGACTGCACTGCGCAATCTCTGCTTCCTCTACGCAGTCCTGAAGGGACTACGCACTCCTGTTGGTCTTGCTATGTCAAATCTTCACCAAAATTGCGGAACTACTCTCTTGAGCGGGCACTCGAAGTCCCCCGAGGTAGAGGTTGAGATCTCCGCCTAAAGATCTCGTGTGCTAAACAGCACAGCAGACTTGGCACCCGGCACAAGTGCACTATGTCAAGATGACAATCAAAATAGAAGATGAATGAATGAGAAAATGAGTTGCCTTCACTTCCTTTTATCAATTGAGCCCCCAATGTTCCCTTGGGCCTACCATGGACTACGCAGTCCCCTCATCCAACCACTCACTACGCTGCCCCCATAGAGCCTCCCACGTTGCCACTTAGGGAGCTGCCTCCAAATCGAATGCTGGCCACATGGACCCCACTAAGGCTGCAATTTTTTCTTGTGAACTATAGGAGTAGGTTGTATTTTTTCCCTTAATTATTAATTGTGGGTCCCGACCCACCTTATTTCTGCTTGACATTAGAAACATCAAAATTTATCAAAAATTAATATTCCAATTAGTAGAATTGCTAATTGGGGATATCAAATTGAATGTGGCCTTATCCTGCCTCCATCTGCTGTAGAAGTACTCTATAAACTTTCCCCGAATGAAAGAGAGAAACCCCACCTCAAAATCACGCACAAGAAGGCTAATTCCAACCCCACAAAATTTTGTCCAATAACCCCCTGCGCAGGCCCAGAACGAACAATTTTAGCCCCCTTCAAAGTAGTAGTTCTTATTGACCACTGGAGTGGCACCTGATGATTATATGAAGACTCCATGCCGAAGCATGAACCAAAGGACACTTGTACCATCAGATATCACCAGATATCATCAGTTCAACAGAGTTTTTAAACTCTACTTCTACTTCTGATCATTTTCTCTTGTACCTGGATTCAACGCCCTACGAGGAATTGTAATAAGTGATGCTAGTAATGATAAATTTGAATCAGTATTGAACTGTAACAGGCCTGGGTAACTTGGGACCTTGCCAACAAGTGAGTATTACTCTGGGAGGTTTTTTTTACTCGGTTAATTATCATCTCCCTATCAGGACTTACAATTAATTGAGTTTTTTCCTCCAATTTCACCCCAAAGCTGGAGTATGGCTTGATGGTTAGGCCTTGGGTGAGTCTTAGTGTCTAGAGTCAATGTATATTACCATACTAGGTCACACAAAAAAAATCATGGGATTTGGTTAGGTCTAGGTAGTGATTTTTTAATTTTTTAGATTTCCCACAAGTCGAAAATTGCAATAAAAATTGTAATTGAATTGTAATAAATGTTGCCTATAGAAGTTGTATGGGGTATGAGTAATCAAAATTACACCTCTCACACTCAACTTTCTACAATGACACACTTTGAGGAGTTAAAAATGTGTTTTGAACCATCAAAACCCACTTTTTCTAAGTTTAGTGGGAAATCTGGCAATTAATTAAGCCAGAAATTAAATAAATGGAGAAAAATAAATATCCACACATGCTAAATGAGGTGGAAATGAGGCGTAAAATTATGGAGGAGTTAAAGTGAAGTTACAAGGTGATGTGGACTCCTAAAATCAAGGAAATGACATGTGCTCAAATAAAATCGAATTTCTGGCATTAAATAAGAAATGCTTACTTGGAAATTCGAATTTGTGAAGTTAATGCACATTTGGGAGGATTTGGGACAATATTTGGTGGAGAGTTTTGTGGGAAATTGTCTCCATATGGATTGTCATTTCATTATAAAATTCGAATTTGGCACATAAGGGAAGAAGAAAATGATGTCCACTTGCCAGAATCTGATTTTTACACTTGGCAATAGAGCTCCACTTATCAAATTTGAATTTGCCTTGTGATCTCCTCCCTCTCACCAATTGGCATTTGGTTCTTCAATGAGATTTTCTCCCAACTTTCTATATAATGGAGCCATGGGCTCTCATATTGTATATTGGATACGAGCTATTGTGCTTGTAGAAGCGCTGCTACTTTGTACACTTTTCAAGAATATCAATAAAAAGACTATGGGGGTCCATTCATGGGTGTTCTTCCTTTGGAGCATGGTGCATTGTGAGCTATTGGTATAATTTTTTCTATGCTTTGAGTTATTTCATTTTCCATGTATTCTTGTGAACTTGCTAGGGCACAGTTATCTTGTATTAGCATTTGATTTGAAAGTAGGCTCTAGAGGTTGAAAGTTCTAGTTTATTTTCAAATAAATTTCTAGAAGTTTTAATTCATTGTTTTCTTATCTAAATCTACATGGACTAATGTGTGACTTGAGTATTGGAGAAAAATTCTTTTTGAATCAAGCGTGAGGGGAAGTCTTTGGGAGACCAACCCACTCTTGAAGCACCTTCAAAGGAACTCTCATTTGTTATTTGGATTTTCATAGTGTATCTTACGGAAAAGTGTTTTGCAGGGATTCGTTTGAACATAGTTTATATGCATGCAATCATTTAAAAACATTTTACTTTTCATTGTGCTTCATTGGATCATGTTTTGTTATTTAAAGAGCTTAAGCATGGCTAGACAAAAATGAGAGTTTACTCATCCTATTTGGCTTAGCCTTCTGTAGATTATTGTGCAATATTTTGTGATTTTCTTTGTCTTAACACTTGGTTGGTTTTTTTTTTGTAGCATTCTTTTTCTAACTTGTTTTCTTGTAGCAACTTGTGGGATTCACCTTCAAGAAACTACTAACAAATTGTTGCAGGACCTTTGAGCTCTAATGTCAAACGAGGAGGACTCTCTCTTTTCCCTTTGGTCGTGGGCAATTAAGGAGCTTCGTTGAGGAAGGTCAAATTCCTTTTGTGGCTTCTTCTCTCTCTCTTGGCCGTGAGCATTGAGGAGGCTTAGCCTCTCTTCTTCACTTGTAAAACTCTGATTTTTATTGGGTCTTTATACTGCAAAATTTTTTCATCAAAGATAAGTCTAAGACCTCAAGTTTCATTTGTAAAAGTTTTCCTTGAGCTTGTAGGAGGCTTCATAGTCTCTTACCTCTAACAACCAATAAAATTTCTGATTTTGGGAGCGTGGGTTTTACCCATTGGCATCTCAATCTCTTCATTTTTTTGGAGAGAACTTGTGGTGTGATTTGTTGATCTCTTTAAATTACATGCATCTCATCTGATTGGTCAATTAACATAACTATGCATTTTGTTCATTTCACAATCTATTCACTTTGATTTGCTACAAGTTTTAAGAGCATTTACTTTCATAACAAATTCAGATTTTTTATATGCAAACATATTTACTTGAGTTTATTTAGCTTCAAATCATACTTAAAATTTTCTTATGCTTCACCATTGAGCACACTCTACAATATTAAGTTTGATGCATTAAGAAAAGCTACATTTTATTTCATGACAAGCAAATATATTTCAAGTTGAAGTTGAATTTTCATTTTCTTGTTAATTTACTTTTAGATCTTACATGCCCCAAGCATCACTTAAATTTACCTCCAACTTAAGTTGGTTGAATAGACATTTTAGGGACCCTCTACCTCTATGGACTCCTCACTGTGAAATCCAAACCTTTGGGCGAGGGTGAGGTCTGAAGATTACAGTTCAATTGTAATATTGTTTTAGAGCTAACTAATAAAATAAACCAAGAGCACTATCTCATCACATTTACTTGCAAATTTCTCAAATTTTTTGCTATTTTGATGGTTTAAAGTTTCACATACAAATCTTATCTCAAGAAGCACTTTGGATGCAAATATTTTAATTTCTTAAATTTTGCAACAAGTTTAATTCTATGGTACTTGGAAATTTGCTTACTTTTGCAACTTCATTGCATGTTGTCATTTTAATGGTCATTATGATTATGGATGATTGATATATCTTATTTCATTGGCAAGTAACCTTATTTGGTGTTGCAAATTTAATTGCATGTTGTTATCTTGGTCTAACATTTGATTTTTTCTATCATCTCATTTACATTCTCCAAAGTAGAACACTAATTGTTTCCTTTTGAGAAAGATAGCTTCTCATGTTTTGATTCATAAATCTATTTATCTTGAAAGCATTTACAATATCTTGTGCTAACATTTTCTTGTTTCACTTTTCAGGATTACTTTTGCTTTCCATTTAAAAGCATTTTACTTCATTTAAACAAATACATTTTCATTTTAAAGAGAAATACTTGGAAGGCACTGGTTTTCATATGATTTATGCTTATTTAAATTATGTATTGATGGTTATTGCTCATAACACTTTTTGCTTATAAATCTTAAGAAGTAATCTATTTAACTCTAACAACTCTCCTAAAAACTCACATCTTTTAACTTAGTTTTTCATTTAGGGACCACCCACCGTAGCTAACCTAGGAGATAGCTTAAACGGAGAGAGTCGAGATTAGTGTGACAGCCCCATTTCTAAGTTCCTTGCCACCAACCACACCTTGTGGGTTAAAGGCTTTTCCCACTAAATAGTAGGTAGGTGTAGGCGGCAAGGGAGCGATAACAGTTCCCAACTCCAAAACTCCCCACAAATGTTGGTCCTCCCTTGATGAAATTCCCCTAAATTTCTCCAACCAAAATACCCCTCAGATCTTGCTCTGTTGAGTGGTTTGAATGGTCTACTGCGTTCCTCAAAGAGTACGAACTGGATGAGGAAATTCAGCTGGAAAGTGCAAAGCTCTGCCCCACAATATTCCCACTGAAAATATGAATATCTTCCTAGGGTGGCACTCAAGGTCCACCGAAGGAAAGGGTGAGTCTTCTCCTTGGAAAACTCTTGTGTTTAACAACACTTGTAACTCAGTTGAACAACTTAAGCAACAATGGATAATGATAGATTGTCAAAAGGTCCCAATAGTTGCTCCCCTCTTCTTACTTATACCAGCAACCTTCCTTCCTCATGTGGGTCCCTCCACCAAAACATTTCGATTTTCCTTAGCCCATTAGATTTTCCTTTCCAAGGGGTGTGTATTTCATGTGGGTGTGGCCCCCACATTCCACCAACAAAATTATTTCGACCCACTTTTCTTAAGTTGGTGCCCAAAATTGTACTAGCCTCAAAATGGAAAAAATGGTAATTTCCTCCTTGGGAAAATTTATTGAGAGGGGACATTACACCACAACAAGCATCTCTATCCATTTTATGAAGTCATTGTTGTCAATGAAGGTTAATGTTGTTTTCCACTCTTATTTGATGACTATTGTTGGTATCTTCGCCTAGTTGATTCCATCTTATGCTAGTAGGTTTTTAGTTGGTAAATAAGAAAGCATCTTAATGAGCTTATCATATAGTTCTTTCCATCAGTGTGGTTAAATTAATTATTGATTTTTACGCATAACATAACTTCTCCATTTCTCCAACAACAACTTATTCATCAAGTATTGCTTTGACTCAGTTGCCCCCTTGTCGCCTCAAAATCTAGCAGGCCTTGTGAGAGGCCTCAAAAGGAAAGGGTTAGACACTAATGCAATCATCAGGTGGCTACCACTATCACCTTAGCACTCCACCTCCTGCTCTTTAGTTGAATTTCACCACGCAGGAGGCTTCCCATTATATATCACCTAAGGGTATTCTGAGTCAATAGGATCAAGATGATGTAAAGAAGGCTTGATCAAGGTACTTCTCACTTGGAATAGGGCATAATGTTTTGTGTAAGGAACAACATACATATGAAGGGTCCTATAAAATAGCACTTGAATCCCAGGGTTTCAAGATATGATTCAACAATAGTACATCTAGGCATACAAGCACAATGAAAAGGTTTGCTTTGAAATATATGATGAATAAATCGAATGGCAAACCTTCAATAAGCCCTAAGTTGAAGCCTTTTGCTGAACTAGTGTTTCAAGAGGCCTAAATTACCTAGCATTGATCACATCAACCCTAATTAGGCAATTTCCACAAAGGAAAAGGCTAGGTTTTGAGTTAACAAGGTCACACAAGGTGGAAACAAGCCAAACTAGCTCCAATGTTGACTTGAGGCAAGAACTAGTTGAATTCGGTCCTTGCCCTAGCCCTAGCGACTTGCCTTGAATGACTGAAAAGAAAAGGAAGAGAGGGAGAAAGGTTGAAATGTTGAAGGTTTTGATCATCAAGAGGGATGTCAGTGCCTTTTCCCTACTTTGGGGATGGAGTCTTAGGAACTTTAACCATGGAAATATCAAATATTTGAGGGGTGTACAGAAGAAAACCCTAGTTTTCCCTTTCTAACCCTATCTATCATTTTATGAGGGGAGAAATTCACTAGAAAAAATCTCTTTAGGAGATTTTTTAAGGAGTTCAAGGATAAAGGATTTAGAATGAAATAACAACCAACAATTTCAAATAAACATTTGCATTTAGGCAAGGAAAAATAGGAACCCTAGCAATATTCCATTACATGCAAAACCATAAAATATTTTCAACAATATACTCACAATTTATACAAGAGCATCCCTTCATTCAATCCCAAAATGACGTCTCCACGACAAAAACTAGTCTCCAATAGCTAAAATCCACATAAGATCACATCTCCACAAGTAGTGAAGTTGTAATGACCCCAAACACTTGAGCATGGAGTTATCTTCCTTCTAGCCTAACCTATCTCCTTTAGGCTAGAAAGAAGGGAAATTGATAAGGGGGGAAAGAAAAATTTCCTAACTCTATAATATAAATAAATAAAAGGGGAAAATGCCACTTGGAGAAAATAAGAAAAACCCACTTGAGTGACTTTATCAAAGAAAATAATAATAAAGGAGCTTCTAGAAGATTGGAGAAAGGTCGCAACAAATCTTTAAAAAGGAGAGGGGAGGGCACTTCACAATCACCAAATTCTATTGATCATTTTCTGATATCGACTTGGCTCAAGGGACTCTAGTGCAAGCATTTCAAGCAAAACTCTCAGTTGCTTTCGATGGACTTCAAGTGCCACCCTAGTTGGCTCTTGGGGAAATCACTTCAGGTATTCCATCTCTGATTATTGCAAGGGTTGGAGTGAATTTGCTGAAGGAGAAAACCTTGATATGAAGGGTGAATTTCTAAGCAGGGATCATTATATTTGCAAGGACAATTTTTGGAAGGAAGTCAAATTGTTGAGCTAGTGAAGGTTGAATAACCAGTTCAAGAAAAAGGCCAAAATTCTTGTCTTCAGAGGGCCAAATTTGTATCTCCAAGAGGTTGACTTGACAATTCTATGAGGGGGGCGAATTTGCATTACTATCATCTTCTAGAGGGCCAAGATCATCTTTCCTCAGAGGTAGAATTTATTGCTGAAGAGGAGTTTATTCCCAAGGTTTAGTTTCTCATTTGTTAGCAATTCTAGAAGGGCCGAGTTTTATCATTAATTATGTTAGTTTTTTACGGATATGGTAGCATCGAATAGGTGTTCTAGTCTCTAAGGTGTGTCATAGAGGCTAAACAACACAGGGACTCTAAAACCCCAGAAAAGGTTTCAAGAGAAAACATTAAGAAACCCCTCAATTAAATTAATTGATCAATAATTAAAAATGCCTAAGTCTAACTTAGGAAAATTGATTAATTAGTATTAATTGAGGACATCGATTTTTCTCTAGAGACTTTTAGAAAAAGTAATTTGACAGAATCTAAGATGATCTAATCCATCGATCATGATTAGATCTTGGTTGTTGATGCTCCAACAAGAGATTATAAGAGCAAGTCAAGGGGGTTGGAGATAGTCACAGTTTACAAGTTATGAACAAGGCAGATCAAACTACCTAGTTCGCAGTTTTCAGTGAGCACGCAGTTCGAGCCAGTTAAGGAGAGTAGCAGGGGTTTGTAGGATGGAGAATTTATGGAGAAATTCATAGGAGGCTTTCTAGATTCTGGATGAGGAAAAGGGAGGTTGAATTATCCAGCAGAAAGGTCGCATTCTAGAGTGCGAGTTGCCTAGTGAGTCAATGCGAGTTGCCGGGAAAAGGATCAATTATGTTGCTAGTTCCTGGATCAAGTCCCGGGAAACCTAGCAAAATATTTCCAGAGGCAGAGATAGGAAGGATGGCTCATCTAGAAGAGTTTCAGAGGCAGATCGAACTCATCTGAGAAAGCAATGTGCATTTCCAATCCAGTAGTGTGAATTAGCTGGGAAGTGCGAAATTTCCAAAGACGGCCAGAAGAAGTGTTGTGAGGGAAAAATAAATTTTCTCAGTATTTTCCAGCTGAGATAAATTGTCGAAGTTGAGCCAAGAAGGCCAGCAATTGTAATTCTCTATATTTGTTGCATAATAAAATAAACCCTCATCTATCAGTCCGATTTTCCCTTCAGGGTTTTTTCGGGAAAATTTAGTCCAAAACAATGGCGTCATTATTTTTTGTCTATGTGCATCTATTTCTCAGTTCCTATTTTATTTCCGCAAACGTATTTTAATTGGTGAAGAATTTCAATGTGGTTTATTCGCCATTTTCTGTAATAATAATTATAGAAGACAAAAAAACTGTTAAGTTCAGAGAATAATACTTAGTTGTTGCACTTCAAGAAATTTTAATATGGTATCAGAGAGAGGTTGATCAGATTAGAGGCTCAGAGGTGAAGGAAGCAAGATTGTCCAGTTTTAGAGGGAGATTTGACAACACTATTTGCAAATCTACGCAGTCCATCCAGACAGTGTGTATAGCAGAGAGGTAGAAATTCAATTTCCAGATCCAGGGTGGAGGAAAAGATCAATTTGTCTCAAACCTGTAGCAGCAGGTAGTGAATTTGTTGGAGAGAGGGTTCCGATGAGCAGATCAGTAAATTTGCAGAGTAGATTTGGGCGTCGAGATTTGCAACAAGGATTTCTAGTCGCAAATTTGCGTAGGGAAGGAAGAGAAAAGCACACTAAGGGAATTTCAAGTATATTGCTCATAGGGTTTCCAGTTTTCCAGAGGAAAGGAGGTCGTGATTTCTGGCAACAAAAGATCATAGCAAACTTGTCAGTCCAGCGAGTATGAGTTTCAGGGTCAGCAGTGCGTGTACCATATTCCGGAGGACTTCTGAGAGGTAGAGCAAGTTACCCAGTAGAAGCAACAGGCAGTCGAATTCTAGGAAGGACACCAGAGGCAAGTGCAGAAGCAGATCTTTGCATTATAGGGGGAGTGCATGTAGCAAAGAGAAGGTCAGGTGAGTTGTCGGAAGAGAAGGAAATTTCCAGCATATAGTTCTCTAGTTATTTGAGTTTTGTAGAGATGGTCGCAACATAACTCAAAGATCAGGACAAACTTGATGAGGCCTCAAACTTTGATGTCTGGAAGGCTAGGATGCAATTCTTATTGGATGAGCATGGTCTGAAGGAGTTTGTGATAGCAGTCGTTGCTAAACCAACAGATCCAATCCTATTTCATGAGTATAAGAAGGATATATCCAAAGCAAATAGGATGGTCTGAGACGGGGTTTGGGATCATATTGTCTTGCATATTGCAAACAAGAATAAAACAACATGTGGGATGTCGTTCTGAAGTTGTACCAGGATCCATCTAAGAATCGAAAAATGATTCTCGAGGAGAAGTTGAGGACAACAAAGATGCAGAATGTGTAATATTCCCAATTAGCAGCAGCTAATTGGAAATATTAATTTTTGCTCAGATTTTGCCTTTCTAATGTTCAGTCATAAAATAAAGGGGTGATGGGACCCATAACCCAGCTTAGGATAAATAAACTCCCTAAAGTCACTTAACATTATTCTGATTTCAGCATGGGGCCCAAGGGAGCCAAGTGACAGTGCGGGGAGAGGGCCAGCGCAGAGGCAGCATAGTGGCAGCGTGGGCCAGGCAGCGCAGTGGCAGCGTGGACCAGGACAGCGCAGTGTAGGCAGGACAGCATGGCATTAGGGGACATCACAGTTTAGTGGGGCCCAAGGGAGAGTTAGGGTCTCAAGCATAAAAGGAGGGAGAGGCTAGCAACTCATTCATTCTATTATGCATCTCCAGAATTTCTATCTAACATATATTGAGCACGCTTACGTTGTTTAGCTAAGTCTGCAAGTGTTGTTCAGCACACGGGGGTCTCCGAGCGGAGATCCCAACCTTAGCCTCGGGGGACTTCGAATGCGCGCTCAGGTGAGGAGCTTTACCTTGAGTTTTCAGAGCAGAGAACGCAGCATCAGCCATCCAAGAGTTACACAGTCTTGAGGCAGTGCAGTTTCTCGCTAGAGTTACGCAGTCTTTGAGGAGGGCAGCTCCGGGAGAGAGGGATATACAATAGCTTCAGTTCGGGAGAGGTGTGAGGGGACCAGCCCTTCACTAGTGATATTTTGGAGTAGTTTGTGGCCAACATTTCGAGTCATTCATCTTAGTGTCCAACGTACTCACCAGGAGTGCGTAGTTTTCCCAAGGGGTTCAAATTCTGGGGTCAGCCTTTCCGGAATTCCTTCCTGGGATTTTCTGGGTTTTTGGACGAGAGTCCATACCCAAAGTTTCGTAATTTTCTAAGCAGGAGAACAGCCCCAAAGAGCAGCTCTATTCCAGTCAGAGGCAGCAGTTTCCAGCAGCAGCAACAACTCAAGGAGTTACGCAATCCAAAGAGGAAGCAGCCATTCCTAGCAGGGTTTTGAGAGTGATTATAGCTTGCCTTGAGCAAGCCAAGGTGCCATCATTCTTATCACCTTTTGTACTCATTCCCTCTTTCAAATTTATAATAAAATGGCTTAGCTTTTCTCCATGTTTGTAGTGTTTTTCATGATGTCTCTCTATTTGCTGTAGTTTTTGTTTATGTTGCTTTATATTGTTGTTTATTTCCTATTCGGAATATTACAGTGGTATCAGAGCTCATAGACTTGGCTCAGCCTGTGGAGCAGATCAGTCTATGACACCCAAAGGTAAAGAATACATCACTTACCGGACGCAGCGGTACAAGAGCCGAGAGCGGAGGCTTGAGGCCACATTTGGAGAAGGGGACTGCGTTCCAGTTGAGGACGCAAAGGAGGAAGAACCTATGGCAGAAGAGAGAGATGACAGGAATGAGTTCGGGAATCTCCTCCGGAAGTCTGTGCAGGAGCTCTCGAGGAAGATAGAGGAAAAGGGTCGGAAGATTGTTGGGGAGAATAGACAGCGTGAAACCCCAAGGGGTTTTCACATCGGAGAGGGATCCAACACTTCCTATCACACACAGGAGCAAAACACAATGCAATAGGTGGTGCTACACACTCCCCCACGTTCTACAATGCCCACATTCTTGACTACAGGTACCAGAATGGGAGGAACCCGGGAGCCGGAGGTGGCTCATTAAAGGGATTATTTTGTAGAGTATCAGTCATATGGGCAAGAGTTTGGTGAATCTCTCTCTTTTCGCGATTTTTGCCAGCTCAAGAACAACAGTAGACCCCGTAACCAGAACAGAGGTGGTGGGTACACGTAGGGAGGTGAGCTGCAACATACCATGGGCAGATTTTTCTTGCCAACTTATGATGGGTCATCTAAATTTTCAACAAAATCTTGGGTGGAGAAGCTGGACATTTACTTTCAGCTTAATCAGATGGCAGAGGTGGAGGCCATCAAGGTGGCAGCAGTGCACCTTGAGGAAGAAGCCCATGACTAGTGGTTCCATGGGATGGCCACACTGGGTCATTCAACAGTGACAACGTATGCTGAGTTCACCCGAAGATTGGTGGAGAGGTTTGACCGGAAGGACCCGGAGGAGCATTTTGTCGAGCTAACCAAGCTCAAACAGACCGAGAACCCGAAAACTTACATTTCCGAGTTCTTGAGACTTTCAGTGATGGTACCAGACTTGTTCACAACCAGGAGGATTTACATGTTCATTGATGGGTTGGAAGAACCTCTGCGTGGGTTAGTCAGGTCCATTAGGCCTGCTACACTTCAGGATGCAGTCGGGAGGACAAGAGACTTGTAGGATGCTTTTCCCAGGACCAAAGCTCCTTTCCCCCAGAGACCAACATTTCAGCCAAAGGGGAAGGACACAAGAATTCCACTGTAGAAGCAGAACCAAGGCCGAGGGCCTTTGGACAATGATACCTGGAGAGACTTGAGATGGGGGAAGCTATGCTTCACATGCCAAGAGCCATGGGCACCGGGTCATCAATGTGCCACAGGGAAGCCACATTACATAGAGGTCTTCTCCGACAGTGAGGGAGAAGAAGATGCTTATGAGGAGATAGAGGGAGAAGTCAGCGTTGTAGTGCAGAGAGGGGATCATCCACCACCTCCTCCCCCAGGAGCAGGAGGGGCAGTGTTTGCACCCACAGGAGGAGTCCTTGAATCTCTGGGAGGAGTTCCAAATTATCTGACACTGCGTGTCCGAGGCACAGTACAGGGACAACGTGTCTCAATTCTGGTAGATAGTGGGGCCACTCACAACTTTATTGATGCCCAAATGGTAGAGAGGAGGGGCATACCGATGGAGAGTTTTGATGGTTTCTCAATACTGGTACCGAGTTCTAGAACGATGCAGTGTGCGAGATATGTTCTGGCATTAGCAGTGACGATGGGGACCTACACTATGATAGACCATTTCTTTGTGGTTGACATCCCAGATACCAATGTGGTATTGGGAGTGCAGTGGCTGATTACGCTGGGTAAGGTCACCACAGACTGGGAGACACTAGAGATGGAGTGGAAGGATAAGAAGAGCGAGAAGCATGTGATGATCAAAGGCATGCACACATATCCTCCGCAGACAGTTTCAGCACACTGGATGGAGGCAGGCTTCCGGAAGGAAGACATAGAATGGGCAGTAGAACTGCGTATTTCGGAGGCAGCGGCCACAGGGCAGGCAGTTCCCCCAGATATGCAGTCGATATTGGACAAGTAGTCCACGGTTTTTGGTGACACACCACCAGGGCAGCCACTGGACCGGGGGTTTGAGCATACCATTGAGTTGGAGCAGGGGATCCAGGCAGTCATCACCACACCCTATAGGCCCCCCAAGGCCTACAAGGATGAGATTGAGAGAGATATCCATGAGCTCTTAGCACTGGGACACATCCGGCCCAGTACTAGCCCATTTGATTCTTCTGTTTTACGGGTGAAGAAGAAGGATGGCACACTGAGGATGTGCATTGACTACAGGGCACTTAATAAAAAGACGATGAAGAACCGATACCCCATTCCTAGGATCAATGAGTTGATGGATGAGTTGAGGGGATCAAACTTCTTCTCCAAGATCGATCTGAGGTCGAGATACCATCAAATCTGGTTGAGGGACAAGGACGTCCCCAAGACTACTTTCAAGTGCCATTATGGCCACTTTGAGTTTTTAGTGATGCCCTTCGGGCTAACCAATGCACCGACTACTTTCCAGTCCTGCATGAACCACATCTTTCGTGGTCAATTGAGGAAGTTCGTGTTGGTGTTCTTTGATGACATCCTTATATACAGTCGTACTTGGGAGGAGCACTTGCAACACATTGAGGTTCTACTACGTATTTTGGAGGAGCAACATTTCTATGCTAAGCTCTCCAAGTGCGAGTTCGGATTGACAGAGATGCTCTATTTGGGGCATATCATTGGTCTGGACAGAGTAAGAGTCCACGAGGAGAAGATCCGGGCCATACGGGAATGGCCGGAGCCGAAGAACGTGACAGAACTCAGGGGATTTGTAGGCATCTACACCTACTACCGAAATTTGTCAAGGGATTTTCCCAGCTTGCTTCACCCCTCACAGATCTCACCAAGAAGAGGGCATTCAGCTGGACTGATACTGCACAGAGCGCCTTTGACAGGCTCAAGGAGGTGATGAGCAGCTGCCTGGTGTTGGCTTTGTCAGATTTCACGCAGCCCATCATTCTGGAGTGTGATTCCTCAAGGGAGGGGGTAGGTGCAGTTTTGATGCAAGGAGGCCACCCCATAGCCTTCGAGAGAAAGAAGCTACTGCCACATGAGAGATTGTATCCGATATACGACAAGGAGATGCTGGCCATTATGCATGCATTGGCCAAGTTTCGACAGTATTTGGTGGGCAACAGGTTTCAGGCGAGGACTGATATTGCTGTGATGGTACCAGACTTGTCCGCAGCCAGGTTTTGTGATTTGTTTATGTTGCTTTATATTGTTGTTTATTTCCTATTCGGAATATTACAGAACGTCATGAGTGTTATGTCCTACCTCACCAAAATTCAGGGAGTCTGAGATCAAACTTCCCCACCTAACTGTTGGAGCAAAATGTATCCCTTATAGGTAAAGGAAAGGTGAATAAGGGTCCCAGTCAGGGACAAGACTCAAAGGGAGAGAAGAAGAAGAAAGCCCTGTTGAAGGTCAAGTGCTTCGAATCTGGTGAGTTTGGTCACTACATCACCCAGTGTCTCTCGATTTCTATAGCATCGGAAAGTGTTCTAAGTCTCATTTTTTGGTAGAAAGGCTTGGACAGCAGTTATCCAGAGAACCCAGAAATCGTTTGTGGAAATTCCACTCGGTTATGACTTTATTAAAATAATTAATTATTTTAATGCAAAGTTTAAACTTAGGGATATTAAATAATTAAAGGGTATTAATAGAGCAGAGTGTGAATATTCTAGAAAACGAAGATTAAGTCATCTTTTAATCTGAGCCATTGATTAACAATATAATCTTGGTCGTTGATTCATCAGCAATAAGACTATAAGAGGAGACTTGAGGGCCATTTGGAAATTAAGTCGGGGACATTCTCAGTACCTGAAGGAAATCGATTCTGAAGCAAGAGAATTTGATTTTAGTGGGTGAGATTGTAGAGGCAGGGTTGCAGAAGCAGAAGGAGGAGGGAGGAATCGGTTATCGAGAAGCAGAAGTCTGGAGGATGACGGAAAGGGTGAGTTGATCAGCCGCAAGACCCCCTCCATGCAGAGTTATGCAGTCCAAGGAGAGACTGCACAGAGCTCTCACGCTGGATGACGCAAAGGGTGAAGGAGGTTACCCCGAGGGTCTTAAATTTGTCTGGAGGTTCCAGAAAATTCAGCCAGGTGTTTGCTAATTTTTCTCTGCTCATCAGACTCTTGTAAATCTACTTTCCATTTCTGAAGATAAATACAAACCCTCATCTGCTGCACCGATTTTCCCACATTGGGTTTTTCCAAGGACAATTGTCCAAAAATAACTGTGTTCATATGGTTGTTTCTATTGTGCTACTTGTGTAATTTATCTTTCTGTTCGTATGCTCTTGATGATAGTGAAGATTTGCAAATGTGTTTATTTCAGAATTCACTGAAGCATCTGTAAATAAATTATCTCATAAGTAGGAGAAATAAACCAAGTATTGCAGTAATATTTTCCTTCTTGAAAATTTCACATGGTATCAGAGCTAAGTGCTAAAGACATAAAGGGAGGATCTTCCATGGACCAAAGATCTATCATCCGGAAGGGTTCACGCAGTTCTCCAGAGCACGCAGAAATGCAGAGGGAACACAACATGAAAGTGTTGGCATCCAGACTAGAGGAGGATCTTGCTTGTGTGTGGAGCACAGCTCCTCTAGGTATGTGGTATATTGACAGTGGAGCATCTGCTCACCTGACAGGGGTTCAAGAATGTTTTTCGAGCTACCAAGAAGAACAGATGAATTTCCAAATAACTATGGGAAACAAGGCAAAATGTACCCCCATTGGGAGAGATACCATAACATTTCAAACTGAAGACAATAAGATTCGAGCCATGAATGTTCTGCATGTACCAGGGTTGGAGATGAATTTACTTTGTGTCTCAACTTCAGAACAAGGGCTATGACGTATACTTGATTAGAGATAAGGTGAGTCACAGGACACGTCCTCTAGGGTCCCGTGTCCCGTATTTTACGTGTTGGACACGAAATACGACCTAAAACGTGTCCAATACGTTTTTTTTCGTGTCCTCCGAAACCGAATACGTGTCCTCCGTTTTAGCATTCGTGTCCTTAAATAGAATACTCGTGTCCTCCGTTTTAGCATTCGTGTCCTCCGTTTTAGGACGTCCCATGTACAGTTTGATGGCATGCCTTGATCCCTCAGTGCAACATGACTAATCTCATTTACAATCTCTTGCTATACTACCAGAAATGGTCAACATCATTGATAGGCTATAGCATTATTTTGGACTCTATTCCACAGTGCCGACTCCCAATCCATTACACACCATTATCATTGGGTTTTTTGCTAAACACTACCTGCTGCTTTTGGGTTCTATAATTCTATTTAGGGCACCCATAAAACCATTACTATGTATATCTGAGCCTACCTTTTATTTTGGTAATTCTCTCATTCTACAATTTAAGTGTTAACTTATTTTAGCTTATGCCTTACTTTTAGCGTTTAGCTTTTAGGAGTTGCTCAGGCACTCTTACAATTTTTTACTATTAATTATACATCTGGTTCCCATTGACCTACCGTTTTGCTCATTTATGGATGTTAATAAAATTATTTTATCTATATTTTCTCTGGAATATTTTTTTAAAGGGACAACTTCTAATAAAAATGGATCCTAAGACATTGAAATTTGCTTTCAGACTTCAGCACTATCCTTACTACCTATTTAATCGAGAATGATTATCTCTTCATCATGTTGACAATGGACTTGTGTGGGAAGTATAGCTAGTTCTTCTACTTCGTGGGCTGAGGAGGATCTGTTACAAGTCCTAACTGTTGTTCAAGGGAGGATAAGTAAAACTTGTCAATCAGAAGTCAAGAGGTAAAAGTTCATGAAATCACATAACTTTCATAGAAAACACCTACTCTGTCATTGTTATGCCACAGAATCCTTACACAATTACACTTACCATGCTTTCAGACACAGTTTACAGGATTATGGCCAAAACAAGAGAATGGAACAAAAGAATAAACAAACCAACTAGTACACATAGCAGCCCTGAGTCAAAATTATTTCACTGGGATCCCATTTAGAATTCATGTTTGGGTTTATCAATTATATCAAAATGAACAAGGCTTTGCCCTCTTTACATGTCTAAATGCTATGCCAACTCTAATGTCTAAGCTGAGGTGCTCTATAGAAAACATGGTGTATGATTGCTAGCAATATTGCTTGTCCCTAGCAAGAGGATCATTTCTTTACCTTGCTGCATTAGCTTCATGAGACACTTTCACATCTATGTTGGATACTTATGCAACCTCTCCTAGCTTCAACGGAAGCAGTGATCCGAATCCTTGATGAAGTTCCATTTTAATGACTCATGAGTCACGAGTCATTGACTTATTGACTAATGACCATGGTTTTAATGACTATTTAGTATTTAGTATTTCTTATGTGCTTGTAGCCTTGAAGTTGTAAGTTGTAAGTTGTATAATTGTAATTTACTAATGAGAGGGAATTTTGAATTTCAAAATTAAAATTTCAAGAAAGTATAATTGTGTGTGTGTGTGTATATATATATATTTTTTAATTTTTTTTTTAAATATAAATAAAACGTGTCCTTCGTGTCTTGTTTTCGAGGTCACGGTGTCTCGTGTCGAATACTCGTATTTACGTGTCCTCCGTGTCTCGTGTCCTCGTGTCATGTGACTTAGGAGATAAATAGTGTATGTGTCAAACACCCTAGCTGGAGCAAAAAGGCACAAATCAAAGTAAGGAGTCACAAGCTATATAAGCTCCAGCTTGAATCTCCAGTGCCCTTGATTGGTAGTACAGACGACCGAGATCTAAATGAATTATGGCACAGAAGGATGGGACATTTACATCATGGAGCCTTGGGGATTCTCAAAAATACTGTCATAGGGGCTCTTGAACTCAGCACGAAGAAAGACGAAGTCTACAGGTGGTGCGTACTAGGGAAGTATGCTAAGGCAGCGTTTCCAAGAAGCAGCAGCATAACCAAAGGTGTATTGGAGTTAATACACTCTGACATTTGCGGTCCAATGTCCACAACTGCTCTCAGTGGTGCAAAGTATTTTACCACCTTCATTGATGATCATTCCAGAAAAACTTGGATCTATTTTCTGAAAACCAAAGATGAAGTCTTTGATAGATTCAAAGATTTCAAAGCATTGGTGGAAAACTCTACGGGAAAGAAGATCAAGAAGTTGCGGTCACATAACGGTGGAGAATATATCGATAAGGACTTCACCAATTTCTGTGCAAGGGAAGGCATCAGGAGAGAATGGACAGCTCCATACAATCTAGAGCAAAATGGAGTTGCAGAACGGAAGAATCGGACCATAATAGAAGCTGTCAGGGCAACGTTGGACGACCAAGATATGCCCAAATTCTTATGGGCAGAGGCCTGCAATACAACAATATACATCCATAGCAGAGTTCCCCATATAGCCTTGGGGAAGGTGACTCTCGAGAGTGTGTTCACATGCAGCAAGCCAGAGGTGATCCACATCAGGATATTCGGCAGCATGGTGTACTGCCATGTTCCAGATGAAAAGATGAAGAAGTTGGATCAAACTGCAAAAAGGGTTTTCTTATGGGCTATAGTGAGAATGTGAAAGCATATCGCATCTATCTCCTAGAGAGAAAGAAAATCGTGGTAAGAATGGATGTAAAATTCCTAGAGGAGAGAGCCTTCAGGAAATCTCGGGAAATGGCCACAGATACGCAGATTGAGGAGGATCCTCTAGTACAACCTCAACGGCCTACAGAGGATGAATCAAGTGCCACTCCAAGGCACAGATTCTGAGGAGAGCTCCTCCGAAGAAGAACAGGAAGGAGAGTAGGTAAGACCGCCACCACTAATGGGAGACCGAACAGAGAACTTCAACAAATTCTTAAGGATGCAGAAGAATTTGTTGGGGACCCTAGAGAAGGAAAGAGGATACGGAAGTGGCCAGACAGATATCAGGCACTGGTAGCTCAAGTTGGTGAACCATCCACCTTTCAGGAAGCAGCTCAACATCAAGTGTGGGTGGATGCCATGGTGGAGGAGTATAGCTCCATCATGACAAATGATGTTTGAGAAGTAGTTCATAGACCACAGGACAAATCAATTGTAGGATCTAGGTGGATCGACAAGATCAAATATGCTGCAGATGGCAGCATAGAGAAATTCAAGGCAAGATTTGTAGCTAAGGGGTATGCACAGAAGGAAGGCATTGATTATGAGGAAACCTTCGCCCCAGTAGCACGCTACACTTCTATCAGATCCGTCATCTCTCTGGTTACACAGATGGTATGGGAGATTCACCAGTTGGATGTCAAGACAGCGTTCTTGAACGGAGTGATAGAAGAGGAAGTGTACATAGAACAGCCAGAGGGCTTCGAGACACAAGAGTAGAAGACTCATGTTTGCAAGCTTAAGAAAGCCTTATATGGTTTAAAACAAGCCCCCAGGAAATGGTGTGGGCAAATTGATAGCTACTTGCAGAAGATGGGGTTCCTCAAGAGTGACACAGACCCCAACCTCTACTACTTAAGAGTAGGAGATGAGCCGCTTATTCTGGTACATTATGTGGATGATCTATTCTTGACAGGATCATCCAAGCTCATCAAAGACTGCAAGGAGAATATGGCTACGAAATTCTACATGAAGGACCTGGGGCAGATGCACTATTTTCTTGGACTAGAAGTCAGGCAGAAGAAAAGGGAAATCCTCCTAGGGCAAGGAAGATACACTACAAAAATCCTGAAAAGGTTTCAGATGGAACACTGTAGACCCATGGCCACGCCAATGACTACTAATTGGAAGAATATAGACACAACAGAGGATGATAAAGTTGATCCCACCTTGTACAGGCAGCTCATCGGATCATTGATGTATCTGGTCAATCGTAGACTAGACATTTGTTATGTAGTGAATACTCTCAGTCAGTTCATGGTGGAACCAAGGAAGGATCACTGGGCAGCAACCAAACATAGTCTCAGATATCTGAGAGGGACAGTCGAGAATGGGTTGAAGTACACCAAGGGCAATGAGGT
Source organism: Pinus albicaulis (assembly GCA_034641835.2). Taxonomy (NCBI): domain Eukaryota; kingdom Viridiplantae; phylum Streptophyta; class Pinopsida; order Pinales; family Pinaceae; genus Pinus; species Pinus albicaulis. The sequence continues at coordinate 56,424 of JAXQQM020075980.1, forward strand.
CCAGTTGAGTGGGTTCACAGATGCAGATTGGGCTGGAAGCACAGTGGATCGAAAAAGTACCAATGGGTACTGTTTCAGTCTCAGATCAGGAATGACCTCTCGGTGCAGCAGGAAACAGAAATCCGTAGCACTAAGTTCAGCCGACGCAGAGTACATGGCAGCAAGCACCGCTTCGTGCGAGGCCATATGGCTCTGCAAGTTACTCTTGAACCTGCTCAAGAAGCGGATGGAACCGACTGGGATTATGTGCAATAATCAGAGTTACATTAAGCTCTCTGAAAATCTTGTGTTTCATGACCCGTCAAAACACATTGACATTCGGTGCCACTTCATCACAGACTATGTCCAAAGAGGAGCAGTACAGTTGCAATACACTCCTACAGAAGAACAGGTAGCAGATATCCTCACAAAGGCTCTGAGTAAGATCAAATTCACCTACTTCAGAGAGAAGATGGGGATGGTCGAGAATCCCTTCCATTAGAGGAAAGGGTGGACTTCAGAAGCAGAGGGAGCTGCAGTACGGATGCAGCAGTGGCAGAGGCAGTGTCACAAGGCAGCAGTACAGGAAGCAGCAACGCAGAGATGAGGGGCAGCAGCCAGGACAGCCTCAGCGCAACAGATATTATAGAGTCAGAGCAGTGCAGTGGTATCTTGCTTAAACACTTTCCTCGCTAAGAGGGAGTGTTGATTTCTATAGCATCGGGAAGTGTTCTAAGTCTCATTTTTGGTAGAGAGGCTTGGGCAACGGTTATCCAGAGAACCCAGAAATCATTTGTGGAAATTCCACTCGGATATGACTTTATTAAAATAATTAATTATTTTAATGCAGACCCTAAGTTTAAACTTAGGGAAATTAAGTAATTAAAGGGTATTAATAGAGCAGAGTGTGAATCTTCTAGAAAACAAAGATTAAGTCATCTTTTAATCTGAGCCATTGATTAACTATATAATCTTGGCCGTTGGTTCATCAGCAAGACGACTATAAGAGGAGACTTGAGGGCCATTTGGAAATTAAGCCGGGGACATTCTTAGGACCCGAAGGAAATCAATTCTGAAGCAAGAGAATTCGATTTCAGTGGGTGAGATTGTAGAGGTAGGGTTGCAGAAGCAGAAGGAGGAGGGAGGAGTCGGTTATCACGAAGCAGAACTCTGGAGGATGAAGGGAAGGGTGAGTTGATCAGCAGCAAGACCCCCTCCATGCAAAGTTACGCAGTCCAGGGAGAGACTGCGCAGAGCTCTCACGCTGGATGACGCAGAGGGTGAAGGAGGTCACCCCGAGGGTCTGAAATTTGTCTTGAGGTTCCATAAAATTCAGCCAAGTGTTTGCTAATTTTTCTCTGCTCATTAAACTCCTGTAAATGTACTTTTCATTTATGAAGATAAATACAAACCCTCATCTGTTGCACCGGTTTTCCCACATTGGGTTTTTCTGGGGACAATTGTCCAAAAATAACTGTGTTCATATGGTTGTTTCAATTGTGCTACTTGTGTAATTTATCTTTCTGTTCTTATGCTCTTGATGATAATAAAGATCTGCAAATGTGTTTATTTCAGAATTTACTGAAGCATCTATAAATAACTTATCTCATAAGTAGGAGGAATAAACCAAGTATTGCAGTAATATTTTCCTTCTTGAAAATCTCAGAGTGTCCAAAGAGGAAGAAGGACAAGGAGCAGCAAATAGCAGCTTCAACAAAGATCGACAAGTTGATCTCTATATTGGAGGAATTTGCATTGATAGCAGTGATACCACCAAACGGAGGGGGAGCATGATGCTTCAGATAGCCAATATGGGCAAGGTCCATAGGTGAGCAGCAAGTAAGATCTAGTTATTGTTCACATGGATCAGTACCTTTGCTATGGGAGCCCACATTTAAAGTAGCCGAAGGATCGAGATGTCAGCAAGGCGTAGTCAGATCTTGAGGGACGGAGTAGAGCTAGTTGCAGTTAGATATTTCAAAGGCAATTACAGAGCCATTTGGGCGCAATCAGGTGCTCAATAGACAATGCAGATCTAGTTGCAGTCAGGGACTCAAGGGACAGTTGCAAAGCCAGCTGCAGTGACATAATAGATCAAAGATTGATTCAACTATAGTTAGTGACAAATGAATCAGAGTATGCACTGTAGTTGATGGACAGGTTTTCCAAATTATCTTCTTCACAGTGATTTCCAGTGACAGAATCAGATCTGTTGAGACGTGAAGAAAGGAGGTACATCAGAAATCAGAAATCAACAATGTGTGACAGTCCAGTTACAGGTTTTTCATTAGAACAAATGGGTATAGTGGAGAACACCTTTCTCGCTAAGACAGAGAGGTAGTTTTTGATGGATATGGTAGCATCTGACATGTGTTCTAGTCTCTAAGGTGTCAGAGAGGTTAAGGAACATAGTGACTCCAAAACCCACAAAAGGTATCGAGAGAAAACACTTAGAAACCCCTCAATTAAATTAATTGATCAATAATTAAAAATGCCTAAGTCTAACTTAGGAAATTTGATTAATTAATGAGTATTAATTGAGGAAATCGATTTTTCTCTGGAGACTTCCAGAAAAAGTAATTTGATGTAGTCTAAGATGATCTGAGCCATTGATCATGATTAGATCTTGGGCGTTGATGCTCCAGCAAATGATTATAAGAGCAAGTCGATGGGGTTGAAGATGGACACAGTTTAAAGGTTATGAAAAAGGCGAATTGAGCTACCAAGTTCGTAGTTTTCAGTGAGGGTGCAGTTCGAACCAGGGAAGGAGAGTAGCAGGGGTTCGGAGTAGGGAGAATTTCTGGAGAAATTATTAGGAGGTATTCTAGTTTCCAAAGGAGGAAATGTTGATTTTTGTAGCATCGGATGTGCTCTAGCCTTGAGATTTTGCAGAGAGGATAAGACACGTGTATTCTCCAAGACCCAGAAATCATTTGGGGAAATTCCACCTTGTAGAGATGGCTTAATTAAACTAATTAATCTGTTTTTAAATATTTCCTAAGTCTAAACTTAGGAAATATGATTAATTAAAAGGTATTAATTAAGTCAGGTGAGAATCTTCTAGAAAAAGGCATGGAACGAGTCTTAGCTAATCTTAGCCATCGATTAAGTTTTAATCAAGGTCGTTGAAGTCTCAACGAGAGATTATAAGAAGAACTCGATGGGCACTTGGAGAACACACCTGTGCAGTTACTCAATTGCCCATGTAGATTGATTTACTCGGTGGCTGAAGTTCAACAAAGGAGATAGAGACAGTGGGTGAGTTGCAGGTGAAAGAGAGAGATGGTATCAATAGTAGTCCGAGAGTGTAAGAAGGATTCAGGAAAGGCCAACGTGAGGAAGGACACAGTACACCAGAGCACTGTGCAGTCATTGCAAAGAGGGTGACGCAGTGAGACCAGCGTAAGGGCAGAGGGCCTATTGCGGGGTCAGAAGATCATTGTGGAGAGTGAAAAATTTGTTACTGAATTTCTCTTAGTATTTTTCCTCTATTTTGTTGTCTGAATCTATGTACATGAATTACTATTGAAGATTAATAAAGGAAACCTCATCTATTGCACCGGTTTTCCCGCATTGGGTTTTTCCAGGGACAATTGTCTAGAAATAACTGTGTCAATATCTTTTTTTGTATACTAGAATTTCTCAAGTTTTCAACATTTATTTTCTTCCTCAGTATTTACTTTGTGAAGGTTGCAATGTATATGTTTCGATATTTGTCATAGAAAACTGCAAATGCTTTGTTTAATTAATTTAACAATAGAAGAAACATCATCAGTATTGCAACAAGATTCCGGATTCAGAATTTTCACATGGTATCAGAGGACAAGGTTGAAGCAGAAGAGCTCAGTGCAGTAAGGAAGAGGGAAAGTCGAAGCACTGCGCAAGCAGCTGCTCGAATCCCCAGGAAGTTGTGCAGTCCAATTGCCAGGATGACAAATTTTTGAGGAAAATTCATTTCTCTTAGTGAGTCAACAGAGAATAAAATTTCCGATCTAATGAGTTGAGGCAACAAATTTGTCACGACAAATTAACAATGTTGATTAAAATAAGACTAGAGAAATCAAGCTATGCAACGCGCGCGTCCTCAGCTCCTGCTGCGATTAGGTCTGAGACTGCTGGACTGCCGCCGTCATGGATACGCCTGGGGGCGGGGAGCCCTCTCCCCCCCCTCCTATCTCTTCTGCTGAAGCCTTTCGAAACCTCCTATCTCTGAAAGGGAAGAAACGCCCTCTTCCTGAAGTCCCAACGTTCATTAAAAAATTGGATGAAATACCAGAGATTGCGTTGCCTGAAGAGCAGACGATCAAAATAGCACTCGCCTTAGCTGACAGAGGCTTGGTCGGGCAGTTTATGGGCCGCTGGCCATCAACAAAAGTGACAGATGAATGGGTCCAACGGAACTGGAGGCCTCTGCTAAAAAACAACGTGATCTGTTACGCTGTTGGTCGTGGATTCTTTATTTTCGAATTCACTTCCAAGGAAGACCGTGACCTGGTGTTTAGAAATGGTCCTTATTTCATGGGAAACCAGGGCCTTTTCCTCAACAAATGGACCCCTGACTTCGACCCTTCGGTCGATGTCCCGAAGGAGGTTCCTGTTTGGGTCCGGCTCCCCAATCTGCCGATCCATTGCTGGAGCTTCCAAGCCCTGCAGAAGATCGGTAACAAGCTGGGTCGCTTCATAGACAAAGCTGACAATAGGGGCCAATAGACCTGCGCCAGAATATGCGTGGAAGTTGACCTAGAAGCTGGATTGCCGGAAGCCATAAAACTCACAGTCGGAGATTGGCAGCACTTTCAGAAACTGGATTACGAGCAACTGCCCTTCAAGTGCAGAATCTGCCACGAACATGGTCACTTCCAACGAAACTGTCCAAAAGCCCCTGCAAGGGACAAGGGGGAAGAAGAAGGATGGAAAGAGATAAAGAAGGGCAAGGCAGTCTCAAAGCCCTCTGAACAGGCCAAATCTGGAACTATAGGGAGACCCAAGCCCACCCCCCAGGCCAATCCAATCACAAAAGAAGGGCCCTCTGTGAGATCTTCCTCCGGTGGGAACGCAGAAACCATTGGGGCCCAAAAAGAACCGGAAGACTTGACGAAGGAAGTAAAAGAAACTGGTGCTGAAACAATCACCCCCCCAGCATCAGGAGGCAATGAAGGAAATATAGAAAAGGAAGACCATATCAGCCTGGCTTCCGAATCTGATGAAGACTCCAAAGGAAGAACCTACGAATCAGACAGCTCACAAGCTACCCCTATCAAATCAGCCAGGGGTCGAAAATCCAAGAAGAAACAGAGAGAGGAGAAAACCTATCTGGATGTTCTCCAAGGCTCTCAAAAAACTCTCAAGGGAATGATGAATACGAGATCAGGGCGCAAGCACGGCTCGGCTCCAAAAGGAGCCACAATCTCCCAAGCCATTAAATAATGAAGTACGTCTCCTGGAATTGCAGAGGATTAGGCAGCAGGCTAAAAGAAGATGCCCTGAAAGATATAGTAAGAATGTATCGCCTGAAATCCTCCTCATCCAGGAGACGAAGTTGGAGGAAACTTCCCTCCTCCATGCTAGCAAAACCTTCTGGCGCAAAGGCTTTGGTTGTGCTGTCAGTGCAAGAGGCGCATCCGGTGGAATAGCTACCTTCTGGGATAGCTCTATCTATGACCTGATTCAAAAAGACAGCTCCTCCCATTGGCTGCTCACGAAGCTCCTCCATAAAGACTCCGGACAACAAGTAAGTATGTTCAATATATATGCTCCTGTTCTTCCTTCTGAGAAAAAATTCTGTTGGGATTCGATCTTGTCCTATCTTTCGCTGCATAATCCTGAAAACATTATCATAGCTGGTGATATGAATGTCACTCTTGCTGTAAATGAGAAAAAGGGAGGCTCCCTGGTCAGGGACCCAGCTAGAGAATGGGTTGAAGACCTCATGTTGGGATGGGAATTGGAGGATATCAAGCCCACAGCAGGGAAGTTCACCTGGTCTAACAAAAGGGTGGGGCCAAATCATATTGCAGCTCGGTTGGACAGATTTCTGGTCCAATCCTCTTTCCTAACTTGCGGTCTAACAGCCTCGTCCAAAATTCTGCCAAATAGCACCTCTGATCACAAACCAATTATGCTCGAGCTGTCCTCGGAAGAAAATCTTGGCCCTATCCCCTTCCGATTCAGTTCTCTATGGCTTCAGCATGAGGGGTTCCAAGAGATGGTTTCAGATGCCTGGAAAAGTCCTGTTAAGGGCTCCCCTTTCTACGTGTGGGAAGAAAAAATGAGGGGGCTCAAAAAAAGGCTCAAGGAGTGGGCTAGAACGCTGAAAACTCCCTCCTCCAAACGTAAGATGGCCTTGGACAGTCTTGCTGCCCACCAAATATCATTGGAAAACTCTGTTGTTTCCCAAGATCTTCTTCAGAGAGAAGTTGAGCTGCAAAAAGAGTTCCATAAAGCAAGTAGGGAAGAAGAAGAACTCTGGAGGCAGAAATCCAGAGCTCTCTGGCTACAAGAAGGGGACAAAAATACTAGCTTCTTCCACAAACATGCTGAAGCTCGCAAGCAATTCAAAGCTGTTAAAGAAATACATCATCAAAATGCAGTAGTTAAGGATTTTGAAGACATCAAGCGGGCAGCTCATTCTCACTTCAAAGATCTCTACTCTGCCCCCGATGATCCACCATTGGATCCCCATGCCTATTCGATGAATTTGATTCCTCAATGTGTTCAAGAGGCTGACAATTCTATGCTGACTGCTCCAATCAGTATGAATGAACTTAAAAATACTCTGGACAGTATGGAACCAGACAAAGCTCCTGGTCCAGATGGGTTCCCTGTTAGATTTTACCTTTCCTGTTGGGACATAATCAAAAATGACCTCTTAAGAATGATCAGAAAATCTCAATCTTGTACAAAGATCGGAGGCGGCATCAACTCAGCTTTTCTGGCATTGATTCCGAAAGAGAAAGGTGCTGTTGATTACAGCAGATTCAGGCCAATCTCGTTGTGTAACTCCAGTTACAAGCTGATCACTAAAATTATAGCCAATCGCCTCAAGAAAATCTTACCGGCCATCATCCCTGAAAACCAAGGAGGATTCATCAAAGGGAGAAAGATTCTTGACAACATTGTGCTAGTACAAGAAGCTGTTCATTCAAGCTATCACCGAAAGGAGAAAGGTATGGTGATTAAGCTTGACTTGGGAAATGCATTTGACAGAGTAAAGCATGAATTTCTGTTTATGGTTATGAAGAAAATGGGTTTCTCTTCAGCCATCATCAACTGGATAAAAGCCTGCATTGCCTCTCCTTGGATAGCGCCTTTGGTTAATGGTCGACCTTCAGATTTTTTCCAAGCCTCTCGGGGCCTAAGACAAAGGGCCCCTTTTTGTAATGTTCCCAATTAGCTTTGCTAATTGGAATATTGCATTTTGCTTTATTTTGCTTTGCTTTAGCTAGAAATAATAAATAAAGTGAGAAATAAGAGGGGTCACCTCACTTTAGTCACCTCACTTTATAATAAAGTGTTCTTTTTCCTAGTAGAATGACGTTGTAACTTAGAGAGGGGGCCTTGGGGGTCCACGTGGATATGATGGGGAGGCATCGGAGCTAACCCAGTGCTTGCGCGGATTCCGAAATTGAGCTGAGTTTTGGAGGGAGATTGGTGTTATAAAAGGAGAGGCTCTCACCTCATTTGATCATGCATGATTTGATATTCTTATTGATAGCTGGACTCTTGTCTGCTTCAGCACGCCGGTTGTTTAGTCGGTCTGCAGCACTGTTTAGTGCACGAGTGTCTCCGGTCGGAGATCTCACCCTTAGCCTCGAGGGACTTCGAGTGCCGGCCCTGGTAAGGTTTTCTGGTTTCACCCTTAGCTTCGGGGGACTTCGAGTGCCCGCCCTAGTAAGGTTTTTCTGAGTTCCATCTTTCAGTTCCAGCAGTAGAGCAGCAGCAGTTTCTGAAGCATATCTGAGGAGGAGAAAAGCCCTCTTGTGGCTGCGCAGAGCAAGAGAAGGAAGGACGCTGATTCTTGAAGGAGAAGGACGCTGTCTCATCTGGAGAGAGGACGCTGATCCTTGCAGGAGAGGAAGGACGCTGTCCAAGGAGGACGCAGTCCAGGATTGGCAGAGAAAACGCTGTTTCGGGAGGCAGAAGGACGCTGTCTAGCCCTAGAGTGAGGACGCTGTCCATTTCTGAAGGTAAGGGTTGCAGATCTGAAGGCTTATTGTTAGATCCAGCTTTGGGAAGGCTAGATCTTGCAGATCTAGTCCTGTATGTGGCAGATCTAGTCTTGTATGTTGCAGATCTGGGGGTTTTGTACTAGATCCAGCTTGGAGAGTTGCAGATCTGAAGAAATATTGGCAGATCTAGTCCAGATCTGAAGGGTTAACATCAGATCCAGCCCTAGAGGCTGTAGATCTGAAGAGATATTGTCAGATCCAGTATAGATCTGAAGGTTTGGTGGCAGATCTGATAGGGGAGGACGCAGATCAGGGAGAGAAGGACGCAGATCTGGTTTGAAGGCTTCAGATCTGTCAGATCTGAGTGTTCAGGAGCAGATCCACTTGGTAGGACGCTGATCTGAGGATCAGACTTGGGAGAGGCAGGCTCAACAGCGTTTTCTAGCCTTCAGTGGCTGATCTATTGTCTGGAGGGTTTCCTGCGCTGTCACTAGCAGAGACAGCGTTTTCTATTGTGGAGGGTTTGCAGTCTACAGCCCCAGCTCCAACGCAGTTCATCTTCAGCTTGCAGAGCAGCTAGGACGCTGTCCTTGTTGCAGCCATTTGTCTGTTGAGAGGATCCCCACTTGCCTAGGGCAAGGATAGGTGCACTTGCTCTGATTTATTGTACTCCTCTCTATGTATTTTCTGATCAATAAAATGGCTCAGTTTCTGGTATTCCATGTGTTATGATTCAGTGATCTGGTTCAGTATTATATTTCCTATATCTGTATTGGTGTATTTCTGTTTATTACTGGTTAGTCCCCATTTGGGAATATTACAGTGGTATCAGAGCATAGTTCTGGCTCAACCTGTGGTGCTAGCAGTCTATGACATCCAGGGGTCACCCCCGTTTCTTTGGGGGAAGTGATTCTGATTCAGAGACAGAACGACAGAATCCAATGGAGGCCATGTTTGCAAAGTTTGCAGAGAAGATGGATGTATTCATGCAGGATATGAAGAAGATTGCAGAGGGGACGCAGAAGGAACCCCCTAGGGTCTTTCAGGTAGGGGAAGGATCGGGAACGTCTAGTTGCATACCAAATGCTATTCCCATTGTGACAGCGCAGAAGGCCGATTCCATGGACACGCGACCTACTATGCCTACTTTCCCGGTAGAGGAAGAGGAGCAAACAGCATCAAGAGATGGGGGTCTCGATCTTCATGCAGTTTGGTTTGCAGATTGGCGAAGCATGGGACAGGAATTCATGGATGCTCTCCCTTTCAATCAATATCTGCAGTTCCGAAGCGGCGGTAAGCCTCATGATCGAAATAAGGGACGGGGCTCCCACCGTGATAGTAACCGTGCAGCCAGCAAATTTCATTTGCCGATGTTTGATGGGTCACCAAAGACTACAACCAGGTCTTGGGTGGAGAAACTAGACCTCTATTTTCAGCTTAACCAGATGCCAGAGAGGGAGGCCATTAAGATGGCTGCATTACATCTAGAGGGTGAGGCCCAGAACTGGTGGTTTCATGGGTTGACAACACTGGGGCATTCCATAGTGACTACATATGCTGAGTTCACCAGGAGGGTGGTGAAACGTTTTGACCAGAAGGACCCGGATCAGCCTTTCCTCGAGCTGACCAAGCTCAGACAGACAGGTAGTGCAGAGGCATACATCTCGGACTTTTTGAGGGTTTCAGTGATGGTACCTGACATATCAGCAGCTCGGTTGATCACGATGTTTGTAGAGGGGCTGTCAGAACCACTTCGTGGTCTAGTCCGGTCGAACAAACCAGCTACCCTTCAGGATGCTATCAGTAGGGCCCGTGACCTACAAGATGTCTTGCCTAGGACTCGGCCACCTTATCCCCAGAGACAGGCTTTCCAGCCTAAGGGTAAGGACACGAGGATTCCGCCTCCCAAGGCGAATCCCGGACGAGGACAGTATGATGATGAGGCTAGGAGAGAGCTGAGACGGAAGCGATTGTGCTTCACCTGCCAGGAGCCGTGGGCACCAGGACACAAGTGCACAGCGGGGAAGGCACATTTCATAGAGGTCTTCTCCGAGGGCAGTGGAGAAGAGGATGAGTTGGATGATGAGGAGGCAGGAGAGTGTTATGCAGCGCAGAGTGCTTTACCGCCTCCGCCACCCGATGCAGGAGAGGCATCATTTGCACCTACTGGGGGAGCTCTAGCAGCATTACGAGGAGTCCCCAAGTATCTGACATTGCGCGTACGTGGGACGGTGCGGGGACAGCGTGTCTCAGTTCTAGTTGACAGTGGGGCCACCCACAATTTCATCGATGCCCAGATGGTCGCACGGAGAGGCATACCCACGGAGAGCTTCGATGGGTTTTCTGTTGTGGTCCCAGGAGATCAGACCATGGCTTGTGCTCGATATGTACCAGAGTTATCAGTGACGATGGGCACCTATACTTTGACTGATCACTTCTTTGTGGTGGACATTCCGGACACCAATGTGATATCGGGAGTGCAGTGGCTTATCACTCTAGGGAAGGTCACAACAGATTGGAAGGCCTTGGAAATGGAGTGGGATGATCCCAAGACGGGAAGGCATGAGAAGATCCGAGGCCAGAACACATATCCGCCCCAGACAGTATCAGCACACAGCATGGATGCGACATTCCGCAGGGGAGATATAGAGTGGGCAGTCGAGTTGCGGGCTTCAGAGATAGTAGATACGGGAAGGGCGGTGCACCCTGATCTACAGACTCTTCTCGACAGGTATGCGGTAGTTTTTGGAGACATTCCACCAGGACAGCCACCAGATCGGGGGTTTGAGCACACGATCGAGTTGGAGCAGGGGATACAGGCAGTGATCACCACCCCTTATCGGCATCCCAAGGCCTATCGGGATGAGATAGAGCGGGCCATTCAGGAGCTGCTGGCCCTTGGGCACATTCGACCCAGCACCAGTCCTTTCGCTTCTTCAATAGTGCTGGTGAAGAAGAAGGATGGCACATTACGCATGTGCATTGATTACAGAGCTCTGAACAAGAAGACTTTGAAAAACAGGTACCCCATTCCCAGGATCGATGAGTTGATGGACGAGTTGAGAGGAGCACGATTCTTCTCAAAGATCGATTTGAGGTCCGGGTACCATCAGATACGCATGAGGGAACAGGACATTCCCAAGACTGCTTTCAGGTGTCATTATGGGCACTTTGAGTTTCTGGTTATGCCATTTGGACTGACCAATGCACCTGCCACTTTCCAGTCTTGCATGAACCATATCTTCAGGGATCATCTGAGGAAGTTCGTGCTAGTTTTCTTTGATGATATTCTCATATACAGCAGGACCTGGGAGGAGCACCTCCAGCACATTGAGACGGTCTTGCGCATTCTGGGGGAGCAGCAGTTCTTTGCCAAACTCTCCAAGTGTGAGTTTGGATTGACAGAGATGTTGTATTTGGGACACATCATAGGAGTGGACGGAGTGAGAGTCCATGACGAGAAGATCCGGGCTATCAGGGACTGGCCAGAGCCGCGGAATGTGACAGAGCTTAGAGGGTTCATTGGTATCTGTACTTACTACAGGAAGTTCGTCAAGGGTTTCTCACGGCTTGCTGCACCCCTCACAGAGCTGACGAGGAAGGGGGCATTCAGTTGGACGGATACCGCCCAGCGAGCTTTTGATAAGCTCAAGGAGGTGATGAGTAGTTGTCCGGTGCTGGCACTGCCCGATTTCACTCAGCCCTTGATCCTAGAGTGCGATGCATCAGGGGAAGGGATTGGAGCAGTTTTGATGCAGGAGGGTCATCCGATTGCATTCGAGAGCCGGAAGCTCCTTCCACACGAGAGACTTTACCCCATCTATGATAAGGAGATGTTGGCCATCATGCATGCATTGGCCAAATTCCGACAGTACTTGGTAGGCGGCAGATTCAGAGTCAGGACAGATCATAACAGCCTGAAGTACTTTCTGGAGCAGAAGCAGTTACAGGAGAGGCAGCAGAAGTGGATCAGCAAGATCCAGGCTTACGACTTTGACATAGAGTATGTCAAAGGGAAGAACAACGTGGTAGCAGATGCCCTTTCCCGTAGACCGGCCACGTTATCCCTCATGAGCTTGGACGCTGATTGGAAGGCTCGACTACTGGTTGAGTATTCCAAGGATAGATTTGCATGCGAGGTGCTGGATGGACAGGTAGCAGATAGCAGATACAGGGTAGCAAATGAGGTCATCTATTACAGGGATCGGATCTTCTTGACTGAGGGATCTCAGCTCAAGGAGAAAATACTCCATGCCTCTCATGATTCACCATTGGCGGGCCATCAGGGGTTCACCAAGATGTACAGGGCCATCCGAGAGAGATTTGCATGGAAGGGCCTCAAGGAGGACGTACTCCCGCATGTTCGGGAGTGTGAGGTTTGCCAGCGGAACAAAGGAGAGATGAACCATCCCGCAGGGTTGTTGCAGCCGCTTCCCATTCCAGAGGGGAAGTGGGAGAGTGTTTCGATGGACTTCATCACGGGTTTGCCCACAGTGCAGGGCAAGGACTGCATCTTCGTGGTAGTTGACCGGCTAACGAAGTATGCTCACTTCTTCGCCATTTCGGCACACTACACGGCAGCACAGGTGGCAGAGCTGTTTTTCCGGGCGGTTTTCAGATTGCATGGTCTACCCAAGACCATTGTTAGTGACAGGGACAGCCGCTTTATGGGTGGATTTTGGCAGGAGCTCTTTCGACTAGTAGGGACCGAGTTGACACCGAGCACCAGCTATCATCCCCAGACGGACGGGCAGACAGAGATAGTTAACAAGTGGCTGGAGGGCTACTTGCGTAACTACGTCAGTGGGCAGCAGCGAGCGTGGCTGAAATGGCTACATCTGGGCGAGTATTGCTACAACACAACCCATCATATGTCTATCGGTATGACACCTTTTTATGCATTGTATGGATATCATTCCTTATCTTTTGTGGATGTGATGTTTGGGGTTAGCAGGGCTCCGCGAGCCAAACTATGGATCCAAGAGAGCCAAGACATCCTTCGGACTCTCAAGGACAACATAGCCACCGCACAAAATCAGCAGAAACTATATGCAGACAGGGGCCGAGTGGAGAGACACTTTGAGGTAGGGGATTTGGTCTACCTGCGGTTACAGCCATACCGCCAGTCTTCACTCAAACAGAAGGGGGCAGAGAAGCTTAAGCCTCGTTTTTATGGACCATACGGGGTGATTCGTAGGATCGGACAGGTTGCATATGAGTTGGAGTTGCCCCAAGGCAGCCGGATTCATAACATTTTCCATGTATCATGCCTGAAGAAGGCACTAGGCCAGCATGTGACAGTCACCGGGGAGCTACCTCCGACAGATGATGAGGGGCACTTGGTACTACAGCCAGAGGCCATTATTGACACCAGGGAGAGACAGCTGCGTAGCAGGAAGATCAGAGAGTTCTTGGTGAGATGGAAGAATTTGCCAGATGAGGATGCCACTTGGGAAGATGAGAAGATCTTACAGCATCCCTCACTCCAGTTGCTTGAGGACAAGCAACGTTTTGCCGGGGGAGACTGTAATATTCCCAATTAGCTTTGCTAATTGGAATATTGCATTTTTGTTTTATTTTGCTGCTTTAGATAGAAATAATAAATAAAGTGAGAAATAAGAGGGGTCACCTCACTTTAGTCACCTCACTTTATAATAAAGTGTTCTTTTTCCTAGTAGATTGACGTTGTAACTTAGAGAGGGGGCCTTGGGGGTCCACGTGGATATGATGAGGGGAGGCAACAGGCTAACCCAAAGTAAACTGCGCAGATCCAGGGTGAGTTAAGTTTTGGAGGGAGTTTGATGTTATAAAAGGAGAGGCTCTCACCTCATTTGATCATCCATGATTTTGATATTCTTATTGATAGCTAGACTTTGTCTGCTTCAGCACGCCGGTTGTTTAGTCGGTCTGCAGCACTGCTTAGTGCACGAGTGTCTCCGGTCGGAGATCTCTCCCTTAGCCTCGGGGGACTTCGAGTGCCTGCCCTGGTAAGGTTTTTCTGGTTTCACCCTTAGCTTCGGGGGACTTCGAGTGCCCGCCCTAGTAAGGTTTGTCCTGAGTATACTTTTCAGTTCCAGTAGCAGCAGCAGCAGTTCTGAAGCATATCTGAGGAGGAGAAAGCCCTCTTGTGGCTGCGCAGAGCAAGAGAAGGGAGGACGCTGATTCTTGAAGGAGAAGGACGCTGTCTCATCTGGAGAGAGGACGCTGATCCTTTCAGGAGAGGAAGGACGCTGTCCAAGGAGGACGCAGGTCTGGTCTGGCAGAGAAAACGCTGTTTAGGGAGGCAGAAGGACGCTGTCTAGCCCTAGAGTGAGGACGCTGTCCATTTCTGAAGGTAAGGGTTGCAGATCTGAAGGCTTATTGTTAGATCCCGCTTTGGGAAGGATAGATCTTGCAGATCTAGTCTTGTATGTTGCAGATCTAGTCTTGTATGTTGCGGATGCGGGGTTTTGCCTTGCCCAGATCCCGACTTGGAGAGTTGCGAGATGCGGAAAATATTCGCGGTCTAGTCCCGGATGCGAAAAAGGGTTAACATCGAGATCCGGCCCTAGGCGTTGTAGATGCGAAGAGATATTGTCGGATCCGTGTAGATGCGAGTTTGGTGGCGGATCGATGGGGAGGGACGCAGATCGGGGGAGAGAAGAGGACGCGGTCCCCCGGTTTAGGCTTCCGAGGTCTGTCGGATACGAGTGTTCGAAACGAATCCACTTGGTAGGACGATCGAGGTGAACTTGGAGAGAGCGAGGCTCAACGGCGTTTTCTAGCCTTCGGTGGGTGATCTGTTGTACGGAGGGTTTCTGTGTTGTCACTAGCGAGCCCGGCGTTTTCTGGAGGTTTGCGATGCGGCCCCAGCTCCAGCGCAGTTCATCTTCAGCTTGCAGAGCAGCTAGGACGTTGTCCTTGTTGCAGCCATTTGTCTGTTGAGAGGGTCTCCACTTGCCTAGGGCAAGGATAGGTGCACTTGCTCTGATTTATTGTACTCCTCTCTATGTATTTTCTGATTAATAAAATGGCTCAGTTTACGGTATTCCATGTGTTGTGATTCGGTGATGCGGATTGGGTATTATATTTCTATGTCATAAGCAATTTTGTTTATTGTGGTTATTTCCCTTTGGAGATATTACATGCCCTTTGTCCCCGCTTCTTTATGCCATTCAAGCCTCTGTTCTAAGCTTTCAACTGGACCATAATCAACAGACTCAAATCCTGCCTGGTCTTTGTATGGTTCATCAGGTCAAAGATATAAACCATGCCCAATTTGCTGACAACACTTTATTGCTGGGGGGAGCAAGCTTAAATTCTGCTAAATCCTTCAAGAAGGAGCTGGACATTTATAGAGAGGTCTCGGGCAGCAAGATCAACTTTCTTAAAAGCACAATCTATAGCTGGAACTGCTCGGTTAAGGATTTATCTGATATAGCAAGGATTCTTGATATGGAAGGGTCCTGGGCCTGGGACTCTTTTAAATACCTAGGGGTACCAATTTTCAAGTCCACTCCTAAAGCTGCCCACTGGCTGCCACTTCTGGACAAGATTAAAGGCAGAATTCATGCCTGGGGTGCTTCATGGCTGAACAATGCTGGAAAGATCATTCTGATGAAAGCTGTTCTCTCAAGTCTTCCGTTATATCAGCACTCTATCCTCCTTGCCCCAAAAACCTTCATCAACAAGATGGAAGCTCTCCTAAGGCGTTTCCTGTGGGAAGGAGGGAAAAACAACGAAAGAAGGTTGCATCTTGTTAAATGGGATATTATTAAAAAGCCTTTTATGGAAGGAGGTCTACAAATTAGAGATCTGGCCGCCCAAAATCAGGCTTTGGGAACCAAGCTGCTATGGGACATAGTCTCTGGAAAATTAAGTTGGAGCAAGAAAGTCCTGTGGAGAAAATATTTTCATGGGAAGCGCCTTAGATGCTTGGACCAGCCTCCTAGAACCTCTAAAGGTTCTCCTGTGTTTAAACTCTGCATCAAAGCGCTGGATCATTTCAGTCATAAACTGTATTGGATCCCAGGCAATGGGCAAAAAATAAGAATATGGGAAGACTCTATTATGGGTGATCAACCTTTAAATCAGCTGGAAAATCTTACCAACATCAAAGACTGGCTCCAAGCTCGCAATTTAAATACCCTCTGGGACATCTCCTCTTGGACGGAGGATAGACTTTGGGAAGGCTGGCACCTGGGGGAGGTCCCTCAGAGGCTGGAAGGTGAAGCCTCAGTTCTCTTGGATAATCTTCAAGGAAAAGCTCCCTTAAAAGCTTCAGCAAAGGACAAACGGGGCTGGGGTACTATCTCAGGTTCGTATACAGCAGCTGAAGGCTACAAAAGCATTATGACCACTCCGAATGTGCCTCCCAATCCTGCCCAATGGAAGTTTATTTGGAATTCCCCCTCTCTGCCCAAAATAGATTTTTTCTGCTGGACGTTAGCTCACAATAGCATTCTCACTTGTGACAATCTCCGCAAGCGCGGTATGGAAGGTCCATCCTGGTGCAATCTTTGCATGTTGGATGAAGAAACAGCGGATCATCTGTTCTTATCATGCCCCTTTGCGCTTGAAGTCTGGAAGGGGGTCCTTATGCTAAATTCGGATAAATTCGATCTCCCTAGGAACATATCAAATCTCTTCCAAACCTGGAGCAATTTATCTCCCTTTGGTCCTTCCAAAAATCTCCTTCTCAAAAATTGCTGGCTGTGGATCCCCAAGATCGTTTGCTGGAAGTTGTGGCTGGAAAGAAACAACAGACTATTCAGAAACGAACGCTGCAATTCACCCAGAGTCATCATCAAAGTCAAAGCTCTTTTGGGTGAAATTCTAGAAGCCATTTCTGCCAATAAGTCTGGAAAAGCTCTGAACAGAGAAGAAGATCTCTGGTTGAATGGGCTGGTCCCTAATCATAAGGCCTGTCCCTCCATTTCTGCAAGTGTCTATTCCACCTGGGAAATTAGACTGGAGGAGCATGAGTTCATCAAGTGGAGGTCGGCACTGAATGAGCACTGCCTATTTTTTGACGGGGCCTCCAAAGGCAACCCTGGCATCGCAGGAGGCGGTGGGGTTCTCTTGGGCCCTGACGGTTCTGAAGTGATCCGGTTTTCTTGGGGTCTGGGCAGGGATACAAATAATAGAGCGGAGGCTCTGGCTCTGTGGCAAGGTCTTCATCAAGCAATCAACGGTAACTACCTCTCCATTTCAGTCTTCGGGGACTCTAGGATCATTATCCAGGTGCTGAACACCAAAAAGTACCCCTCTCAGATCCATTTATCAGCTATTCTCAGGAAAATTAGACTTATCTTGCCCAAATTCCACAAGATCTCTTTCTATCATATCCCCAGGAATTTAAATTCCCAGGCAGATATGGAAGCCAATCTTGGCGTTCTGCGATGTAAAAGCTCACTATCCGTCAACAATGTCGACTCCTTCTGCAACATTCCTTAAGTCAAGTATTTTCTGGGCCAAATTTCTGCTGGGTTCTCCTCTGTTCCAAAGCCACTTTCATTTCCCCTGCTATCTGAACCGTAACATCTTGAATGAATATCTGAAAACAATCCTGGATCACTATCTAATGAAGCAGTCTGGTCCTTCCTATCATCTTCATGGTCTCTGCTATATCCTTGTTCACTCTGCTGAAAGCATCCGGTTCAGAGGCAGCTGTGTGATCCACCGCTGCACTTTCAACAGATGCCAAAATGGCCCATTCACTAGCCATAGCGCACTCAAAGGTAATAGAAAGCAGGGCTGCCAAACGAAGGTCCTGAACGCTGACCAGGAGGGATTTCAAGCCACCAGCTCCACTCTGCCAGCGCACATCTGCAGACTTGTCGGCAACCTCAGAGCTTCTCACTTTGACTCCTTCTCCATCGCTCCATCGGATCATATTAACACTGAGCGAAGAATTCTGCTGTCGGGTTTTCGCAATCACTGCCATATAGTCTACAGCCTTAAGAAGAAAAACAGGCTCTGCGCTATCAAACAGAGCAGCAATGTAAAGACAAAAGGCCACTGGTTTGGCGCTCTTTAATAAATATTAACCGTTCAAATAAAAAAAAACGAGAGAATAAAATTTCCCAATAAAATATTGTCAGAGGTAGAGGGAGCAACAACATTTTCTCCTTGCAGAGCAGATCTTTAGCCAGAACGCAGTATTTTGCAGCAGCAAAATCAGCGATGGGAAGGAAAGGAGAAATAGCACAGGAAATCATGGATATAATTGACAGTCAGGAAGCCTCAGAATTATCTTCTAGGTTGGAGGATAAGCTCGCGTGTTTATCACGTTTGGCATCATCTGGTGTTTGGTACATTTGATAGTGGAGCTTCAGCTCATATGACAGGAGTTAGAGAATACTTCACTAGCTATCAAGAAGAGAAGATGGACTTCCAGATCACTATGGGAAACAAAACAAAGTGTACCCCAGTAGGGAGAGGCATCATAGATTTTCAGACGGAAGCATGAACCAGCACCAGTGCTACTAACGTACTACATGTGCTAGGATTAGGTATGAACCTAATTTCAGTGTCCAAGTTACATGACAAGGGATACGATGTATACTTCATAGGAAATAAAGTGTATGTCAAGCACCCAAGCTGGAAAATGGTAAGACAGATAGGAGCTTGGAGCAACAGGTTATATAGGTTGCAGATCGATTGTCCAATGGCACCGATAGGCAGTGACAATATTAGTGGGAAGGAGCTAAACGAACTGTGGCACAGGAGGATGGGAAATTTACAACAGGATGGTTGAGAATCCATTTCAATAGAAGCGGATAATGCAACACTTGAGAGGGAGATGCAGTACAGATGCAGCAACAGTAGTGGCAGTGTTGTGGGCAACAGTACAGATAGCAGTAGCGCAGCAGATGAGGGGCAATAGACCGAGCATCAGTAGAGCAGAGGACCGATGTCGTGGATCAGGGAGATGCATCTAGTGGGAAGTATTGCTAGAGCACATTCCTTGCTAAGAGAGAGTGTTGATTTTTGGGTAGCATCGGATGTGCTCTAGCTCCGAAATTTTCTGGAGGGGCTAGAACATATGAAATCTCCAAGACCCAGAAATCGTTTGGAGAAATTCCACCCGGAGTGCTAGTTATTCAAATAATTAATTATTTTTAATGGAGCCCAAGTTAAAACTTAGGGAATTAAAATAATTAAAGTGAATTAACTTAAACGTGGGTGAGAAGCTTCTAAGAGATGAGGATCAAGTATGTTTTAATCTTAGCCATTGATTAAAGATTAGATTACGGTCATTGATTTATCAACATGAAAAGTATAAATGGAGACTTGTGGGTCAGTTGAAGAAAAGCTGGGCAAATACCCAGTAACCCGAGGGAAGCCGATTCTTCAAAATTTAGAATTCGATTTCAGAGGGAGAGTTGCAGGGTGAAGGAAGAGGAGGGTATCAGCATCAGTCAGTGGCCAGAGGAAGAGGGATGCAAAGCAGCAGAGGAGCAGTGCAGAGGAACAATGCAGAAAGGCAACGCAACTGAGGACGCAGTCCCTGCGCAGAAGATCACGCAGAGGTGACGCAGTGGAGACCAGAGGGTCTCTTGGGTGTCAGAATTTCTCCAGATTCTAAAAGAAAATTATCTCAGGTGTTTTCATGAAATTTTCTCCATAATTTTGCAAGTCATTCCTTGTAAAGAGATTGTTGCTAAAGAACAATAAATAAACCCTCGTCTGCTGCACCGGTTTTCCCGCATTGGGTTTTTCCGAGGACAATTGTCCAAAAACAATTGTGTTGATGTGATTGATTCTTGTGCTTATATTTCATTGTTCTTTTCTCTATGAAATTATGTGAAAACTGCAATAGAATTTATTTTGATGTTTACTGAAGGGTTTCTGTAAATAGCTTATTGTGGAAAATAAGTAGGAGAAATAAATCAATTCCTGCAGTAGAATTTCAGAATTAGAAATTTTTACAACCCTTTGATGTAGTCCATGACTTCATTCTCAATAAGATTTAAATCTGTCATTTTCTTCCATGCAAGAAAGTTTGAAACACCAACCAGTTTGTTGCTTTCTTTGCAAAAAGACATTTTGACAGATTCAGATGAAGACATAAAGATACTTACTTGAGTAGATGCTTTTCTTCTTCTACCAGCTTCCTTGTTGATGATGATGTAGATAGCAGCAGGAGATACCTCTTAGATTGGCTTCTTCAAGAGTGTTGAAAAAAAAAAGAGATAGATCGTTTTTAATCCTTGATGATGATGATGATCAAGGATGGCTTCAGCAAGATGGCTTGATGATGCCTCCAACAATGTTGATTTGATTTCAACACCAAATAGTTGTTGATGGTGATGTCCTTAATGATGTTGACTTAGCTTTACTTCTCAAATCCTTGTGGATAACTATATTAGTCTTGATCTCACTTTCCTTCTTGAAAGGATCTTGATGTATGGATCCTTTGAGTAAGGTCTTGGGTTTTGAGGGTTTTACCAATTCTCTGCAGACTGCTCCTTCTTGAACGAATGAATATCTTCTTAGATCTAATATAGATCCCTCTCTTTGCCTTGATGTCTTCTTGAAAACTGATCCTTGATCTCTTGATACTTGTGTGTCTTCTTGCCAAACAACCCTTTCTTGTCTGTAACACCTTAGCTTTGATACCATGTTGAGAAATTAGGGCGTTTAATTCAATTCTCTTCTTAATAATTTCTTGTGAACTTGTTATGCTTCTTTTACTTAGATCTTATCTTTGTTAACTTATTATGTCTTTCATCAAGTCAATTATCAAAAAACAAGAGACACAAAATTTAGTCTCTTCAAGACAGGGCCAAAACCTCCCCCTCTTGGAGAGGAAAACTCGATAATCATTCTTCTTATAGATCATCAATTGACGAGTACCATAACCGTGACACAGACCCTTGACACTAGTATGCCTCCAAGACCTTGTCACTTCTCTTCTCGACTTCTCTAGTTGATCCCTCATTTCAGCACTGCACTGCACCAACACTAGGAAACTCGGTTTCTACAATGTGCTTTTCTTCAGCCCTTCTGTTGATCCGACTTTTGCTTTCAAGAGACTCCTTGATGGTCTCTGTCCCGCATACTTCGTATTTCTCTAAGGCTCAAGACCGTGCCTTATAAGTATCCCTTTTCCTTGCTGTAGATATCTTTGGCCTTCCTTAAATTACTGAACTGTGAATTTTCTAATATATGCAATGAGTATGATCTCAATTCAGAGGCTAGCACTACCTCTCCTCTTAATTGATCTCAATCTCCCTTACGCACCTGAACTTGAACTTATCACGGTTCCTTTTCTTTGCTGTATAATATTCTCCTTACGCAGTGCAACTTCGGACATCAATTACAGACCTTGACCGTGAGGATGGACTCAAGACAGAGCCTCCTCTTTCTTCGTTGGAGAGCCAGCTCTTTCTCGCACCAAATCACAGACCTTTTCCTCGCACTTCACTTCAGAACTTATCCGAACTGATTGTATCAAATGAGGCCGCAGTCCTATCTATTTATAGGGCCTGTCTTTTATCTTTTAGGTCGACATGATCTCTTGCTAGTAGGCCGACTTGTCAAGGAGCATCTTCAGGAGGTTTGGCCTAGTTCAGAAACCCAAAATTATCCCCAATTTCCACATCCTCCACCAAGTGTTGGGTAATTCGACCCACCTGGAATTGCTGCTACTTACTGCCTCCAAAAATTGCTGAGTATTCCCCTTAAATTTCTCCTCAAGTTCCCCAACCAACTCAGCTCCCAAATCACCAACCAAACCCCCACAATGAGTAACCTCCACCAAGGACTGCGCAGGCCCCAAGCAAGACACCTCTATGCTGGCCCAGAAGAGAAGGACTCAGCCCAAAGAGTGGCCTCACCAAACCCCGAGCTAACCACTGCAAAATTGCTGTTAATTCCCCTTAGTGATGACCCCTCAAAGGTCAGAAGGAATGGTGCAATGTAACTTTCTCTCCTCAAGAGAGTGTGGCTCCTTTTTGCGCCCACATTGCTCCAGATAACCATGAATTTTCCTGAGGAAACACCTCTGGAACAAATCCACCACACAACAAATGCTCTCCTAGGATGGCACTCGGAGTTCACTGAAGAAGAGTTGATGTTTCTCCCTGGAAACCTCTTGTGCCGAACAACACTTGCAGACTTGGCTCAACAGCTCAAGCATGAGAGGTGAAAATTTTGTCTAAGTGTCAAAAGTCCCAAAATGATGTGTGCTCCCTCTATTTATCCTTGAGCTGCCTTCTCCCCATATGGGTCCCTTGCATCGACCTCCTCTCTCCAAAGAGCACGAATTGTCTAAGGGGAGTGTGTCTCCCTCTTGGGGTGGCCCCCGCTAA
The DNA here is from genome assembly GCA_034641835.2 of Pinus albicaulis. Lineage (NCBI taxonomy): Eukaryota > Viridiplantae > Streptophyta > Pinopsida > Pinales > Pinaceae > Pinus > Pinus albicaulis. The sequence goes on from JAXQQM020075980.1 coordinate 78,868, forward strand.
CCACTAAGTGTTTGATTCCCCTTTATTTCCTTATGTGAGTGGCTTCCTTAGCCAAAATCAAAGGTGGGGTCCTCCAACCCACTTCTCCTAAGTTGTGAATCCAAAAATTATCAAAATTGAGCAAAATTGTATTCTGACCTAGCAACATTTGCTAAGTGGGAATATCACAGAAAGGGGCAATAGAGGAAGCATAAGTAAAAGTTTAAAACAACTATGAGGATTAGAGATAGTACAAGGCTGAAGCAGACTTCTTTGGAAGGAAGACTCACTGAAAGAACTTAATTTTGAATCTAGACATACTCACTAATCTTCTATTCCCCAATATCTGTGTGGAGCAACCTCCTCACAAAAAATTAGAAATCTCTTTGCCATGTAGCCATTAACTTCTAGGTCTTCTGGTGGTAATTTCTGGCGCTATAACATTCTCCAGGACTGATATTGTAAATTTGTAATCACCCCCAATGGAAAAATAATAACATGAAACAAGTACTCTTTCTGCAAGTCCTTCAACTACTACTGTGTGATTAATCAATTAGACACATTTCTATACAATATGTGCCCTCTTATCAAGTCCCAATATTCCAAAGAAATCTGAATTTGGACAATGATAATTGAGAAACTCAGTCAGGCAGTACTCAAAAGCCCAGTTATCTCATGGTTAACCCAATCAGGAAGTGCTAGTAAGCCGAATTATCTCACGGTTTTCTCTGGAATGTTCTACTATCCTCAATGTCAAGAATTCTGTCAACAGTACTATGCCAAAAGTTATAAATATCCACATCATCCTAGAAGTGGGATTCTCTCATGCAAGTATCTTCCCTGTCTGCTTGTATTATAACAATGGTTACAAGGCTAAGTAAAGGCAATTTGCATGTTGCTAGCAACAAGAATTAAGTTGAATGAAACCAAACACCTTGCACAGAGACAAATAAATAATGGAATTCAACTTGAGTACACACATGAACCAACCTATTCATATACATTATAAATTTTCAAATAATATAAGTCAACTCAATTACACCGTGCACGCATACATACAGGTCAGTGAGGTTCTTCCAACTTCCAATGAAGTATGGTATTCCTCCTGTGAATTTATTATCAGAAGCCCACCTGCATCCCAAAACCAAAGAAACGTTATTCAAATACACTCATTTTACTACATACAGTGGAAGACTTTTCCAATGTATAGAACTCATTCTGTGGTCTGTATACCAAAAAGGGAATAAATAACTGACTAAGACCATCAAGAATAAGAACAAGCAAAACTCACAGAATTTTCAGATTTTGTAGCTTTCCAAAAGTGGACGGAATCTCTCCACTTACTCCTGCACTATCGATGTACCTGTTTGGTAGAAACAAAGAACAAAACTCTGGAATGATTTCTAATGTTCTATCTAATGAGAAAGTGGGCCATAATTTGGACAAATTATGCTTCCCACCACTCACAAGCATCTAAGAATATAAAGGTAAGAATTTGTTGGCAAGTCACTGATTCTTTATGAACCAAAGGTAGGCCATTCAAGTAAAATCTCTTTGACAATGACCTAATCAAGTGAACCACTTTACCGGTAATAATAAATTTATCTTCAGAAGGACAATGACTTAGTCAAGAAATACTCATTAAAGCTTTTCAAATTCCTTTTAAATATTTCTTAAATGGATGCCGCATTAATGCGGTAGAGTTGCATCACTTATGCCTTTGAAAGTTGGAAAAGGAACATTTTGTTTTCCATTCGTTGGATTGAGTCAATTATATTCCATACTGACATAGAAACTTAACATATGAGAAACAACTATAGAGCTTATATATCTAAATTCAGACATTAAATAAACATCCTTTTATAGACTGCTGGAGTACTAGAAAACTTAAACTTACTGCCACCCAGTAAGTTTAATCATAAGCCTAATCAACTAAATAATAAGCCAATAACTTATATAAGACGTCACATATTGATTACAAGGGCTTAATTCATCAATCTAAATGGTGTATGGTGGATGTCTTATGTATTGCGGACGTCTGATCTGAATTTGCAGCAGTCTGATATAAGTGTTGCAGCAGTGTAATTGTTGATGATTTGCTTTGAAAAACACATCTAATTAAGTCTAATTACACTAAGAAGTAATCCTCATCTCTTAAGGGCTTAATTTCTAGCTTCTCATTGAAGTTTTGGAACTGATTTAACATTAGTAGCTTGCTGGACTGATTTGTATAATTCTGATATTGAGAGAAGTTCATGTTGATTTTTGGTAGCATCGGATGTGCTCTAAGTCTCAAACATTGCGGAGAGACTTAGACACATGCATTACAAATAACCCAGAAATCATTTTGGAAAATTCCACCCAAAAATAGTTTTATAAGAAAAATTAATTATTTTTAATGAGGACCCTAAGTCTAACTTAGGAAATTAAAATAATTAATCAGTATTAATGTAAACTGTGGGTGAATCTTCTAGATAAAGCAGATCGAGTCTAATATAATATTAGCCATTGATTGGTGATCTAATCTCGGCCGTTGATTTGTCAACGAGAATGCTATAAAGGAAGACTTGAGGGTCATTTGTAAATTACACCGACAGAGTCTAGAGATTGAATTTTTCTAACAGAGCAGGGCTTGGACGAAAATCAGATCTAAGTGATTCTTGATTGCATTTGAGGGGCAGAGTAATTCCGGTTGGAGATTTTCCTGAGCCGGGAATACACAGCAGAGAAGGAAGAGAGCAGATCAGTAGAGGTAGCGTAGCAGCTACGCAGAGGCAATGCTACAACCTTGAGGGAATTCGTAATTCAGCTGAGGGTCAGCCAAATCTTTTGCCAGAAAGTCGAGGTGTGAGACCGGAAGGGGCCAGAAGGGCAAATCCAACTAGCAAAAGATCAGCTACGCAGAAGCCACGCAGTCCCCACGTAAAGTGACGGAGAGAATGCGCAGCGCAGGGCTTGTCGTCCAAGTTTGTTGGTCAGTCGAGTTTCCAGAAATCAGTGTGAGATTTCTCTCACTAACTCTTTGTTAGTCATATTCTCTGCAGGGATTGCCAGAAAGGCATCCCAGATTTGTATACAGAAAATTACTGCATAATATATAAACCCTCAGATTTGCTGCACCGGTTTTCCCACATCGGGTTTTTTCGGGGACGTTTGTCCAAAAATAACGGTTTCCTGTGTTTGCATTATTCTTTCTTGCTCAATTTCTGTTTTCACAAATGTATTTTAATGGGTGAAGGTTGCTTCAGTAACTGCTTCAATGTTTTGAGAAATAATCTTAAATAACTTGGTTAAATCAGATTTACAAGTAGGAGAAGTAGTTCAGCTTGTTGCAGTAGGGATTCCAGATCTAGATCTTGGAATTTTCACATGGTATCAGAGCTTTCATTGTGAAACAGGAAGAGCAAATCCAGCATTGAGACGGAGGCCGAAGAGCTGCAGAAAGCAATAAGTTCAATCCCCATAGGGATTGCGCAGTCCAGGCCAAGAGGGATGAATTTCCGGGAAGATCTCTCTCTGAGTGAGTTGACAGAGAGGTAAGATCTCCAAATCGGAATTTTGTCGAGCCAAAGGGAGCAGTGCAGAGCTGGTGGGATGCAGTTTCTGCACGCAAATCTTGATTTTTCCAGGCAGAAAGTGTCAGAAGAAGAAGCAGCACGAAGAGAGAATTTTCTCTCTTGGGAAGTTCCTTGTCGGGGAATTTCACTTTTTCCAAGATCTGAGCAGCAGATCTGGACAATAGATCTATGAGCTCCACATGGAGTGCGTAAGCCTGTCTATTGTTGTGCACAGGGGGAATAAGAGGACCAAATTCGATAGATTTTACGGCCATGACAGCTCACGGGCCTAGAGATCAGGACCGGTTGGAGGGAGCCTCCAACTACGTGATCTGGAAGGCAAGGATCACTTGTATTCTAGTTGAATACGATCTCAAGCTCTTCGTGCAAAACACGATAGCTGTCCCTACCGATCCAGATCAATTAAAGCAGTACAAGGCTGATATGGCAAAGGCGAAAAGGCTAATCCTTGATGGAGTCAAGGATCATATGGTGTCCCATATAGATGGAAAAGATACTGCCAGGCAGATGTGGGAAGCCTTGGCCACACTATATGAGGGATCTTCCAAGCAGGAAAGATGTACCTTCAGCAACAACTAAGGATGGCACAAATGTGGAAAGGGGAGCGCATTGATCCGTTCCTATCGATACTTTAGGAGATTCATGACCAACTTGCAGCGGTAGGGCCTACCCCTTCTCCTACAACGATGGTGAGACTGGCATTGAATGCAATCACTGATGATTGGAAAGTATTTGTCCAAAGAATCCTGGGCAGAGCAACCTTGCCAGGATGGGTGGAGATGTGGGTTGCTCTTCAGCACGAAGAGCTAAGGAGAGACTTGGTCAAGTGCAAACTTGATGGCACTAGGGGCAGTGGATTGAAGGTGAAGCAGGAGGAGGAAGATGCAGCCCTTGCATCCAAAGGGCAGCAAGAGCAACGGAGACGTAAGAAAGACATCTCGAAGATCAAGTGATTCGAGTGTGGTGAACTTGGTCTCTGCGCTTCCCAGTGTCCATTGAAGCAAAAGGAAAAGGAAGAGAAGCATGATTTAAAGGCTACGACCGCGAAGATCGACGAAGATGAGTACACCATGAGTGCTCACGCATCTCCAGGAGGGAGATGGGGTGACATTCAGTTGTAGTTCAGAAGAACTACAGTTGGGCAGGATCCTGTAGGAGTCCACCTCTTGGATCACAACCTTGCTACGGGTGCCTATAATCAACAGTAGAAGGCTAAAGGAGTTTTTAGTGGTGCAGAGGAGTGCAAAGACGGCAGTTACAGTGGTTAGCAGTGCCAACCTCTGAGTAGCGCAGAGCAGAGTTGCAGCAACGCAGTGCAATGCAATGCAGCAGCAGCGCATTGCAAAACACCAGCAACACAGTGCAGAGCGGCAACAACACAGTGCATCAGAGGGACAGCGCAGTAGCTATCGGTAATTAGTGTTTTTCATCAATGAGATGCATCCTGAACACTTGTTCAGATTTTTGGATGTTTTTTAGTTGCTTCTCTCAGCAGCTGAGATGCAGTGTAGTGTTAGCAGTGGCAGTGCTAGTAGCACATGCAACATTTGAGAGGGACTTGTAGTACAAATGCAGTGTTGATCATGGCAGGGTCAGCAGCAACAGTGCAGTGATTGATGGGCAGCATGTCAGACATCATCAGCGCAAAGGGAGATGCTTCAGAGTCAGAGCAGTGTGCAGCAGGACATATCTGTTGGAGCACATTCCTCGCTAAGAGGGAGCGTTGACTTTTGGTAGCATCAGATGTGCTCTAAGTCTCAAACTTTGTGGAGAGGCTTAGACACATGCATTACAAATACCCTGAAATCGTTTTGGGAAATTCCACCTAGAAACAGTTTTATAAAAAAAATTAATTATTTTTAATGAGGACCCTAAGTCTAACTTAGGAAATTAAAATAATTAATCAGAATTAATGTAAACTATGGGTGAATGTTCTAGATAAAGAAGATCAAGTCTAATATAATCTTAGTCGTTGATTGGAGATCTAATCTTGGTCGTTGATTCATCAACAAGAAGGCTATAAAGGAAGACTTGAGGGTCATTTGTAAATTACACCGACAGTGTCTAGAGATCAAATTTTTCTGACGGAGCAGTGCTCAGACGAAAATAAAATCTAAGTGATTCTTGATTGCAATTGAGATGCAGAGTAATTCCGGTTGGAGATTTTCCTGAGCCGGGAATACACAGCAGAGAAGGCAGCGAGTACATCAGCAGAGGTAGCATAGCATCTACGAATAGGCAATGCTGCAACCTTGAGGGAATCCGTAATTCAGCTGAGGGTCAACCAGATCTTATGCCAAAAAGCTGGGGTGTGAGACCGAAAGGGGCCAAAAGGCCATATCCAGCCAGCAGAAGATCAGCTACGCAGAAGCCACGCAGTCCCCACGCAAAGTGACGCAGTGACTGTGCAGTGGAGTGGAGGTCTTTTTCATCCGAGGTTTGATGGTCAGTCGGGTTTCCAGAAATCAGTGTGACATTTCTCTCACTAACTCCTTTTCAGTCATATTCTTTGCAGGGATTTCTAGAAAGACATCCCAGATTTGTATTCAGAAAATTACTGTATAATATATAAACCCTCAGATCTGCTAGGTTCTGCTACACCGGTTTTCCCACATTAGGTTTTTCAGGGACGCTTGTCCAAAAATAATGGTGTCCTGTGTTTACATTATTCTTTCTTTCTTAGTTTCTATTTTCACAAATGTATTTTAATGGGTGAAGGCTACTTCAGTAACTGCTTCGATATTTTGAGAAGTAATCTTAAATAACTTGGTTAAATCAGATTTACAAGTAGGAGAAAAAGTTCAGCTTGTTCCAGTAGGGATTCCAAATATAGATCTTGGAATTTTCACAGTTTAGTGGTGAATTGGTCATATAAGTCTTGCTTTGGCTTTCTTCTTGCATTTTTGCATTAACATTGCATCATTGCATCATTTGCATTATGTATCTAGCATTCATTTTTAATCACTGTTAGCAATCTCATTTTGAGCTTGTTGTATTGACATCTAATTTTCTTCATTGGCTTATGATCTAATTGGTAACTTGCTATTAGGCCTAATCATTGAGTAATATTGCTAATCATAAGATAAGATCTTGGTGGCATAATTGGTAAGCTATGGTAATTGGAATTGCTAATTTTCATTTCACTTGAATTGCTAGCCTTGTTTCATTTGTAATAAAGTGTTCTAATTTGTTCTTGCGGTCATAAGTGAAATTAACTAGCACAGTAACAAATTCTAATAATCTCTTGATAATTGTGCATCATTGGATTTTGTCAAAATCTCTTAATTATTTATCTTGCTTCATCCGAGATAGTCATTCAATTACTCTTTAAGTGCTTCACTTAATTTCTCTTATATTGAATATTATTATTGTTGAAGTACTTGTTTAATTTAATAATCTTGTTGAAGCAATCACTCATATCTTGCATTCCATTCTAGGACTGGAAGTGCATTTTAAAATCTACCTCCAAGTATAAGCTTGGTTGTAAGAAGTTAGGACCACCTTCTTCAATCAATTTGAGGACTCTAGACCCTCATCCGCAGTTAACATAGGTGACCTTTCAGTTCTCTTGCACGAAATCCCTTGTAGGAATGGAGGCGCCTAGGTGGTTAGAACTCCAAGGGAGGTATCGTTAATGAGGCCTTAGCTTCCTTCCTTTCGACTTCTCTCTACAACTTGCATTTGAGACTAGTTCCAAAATAATTGAGAAGAAGGATAATTGTAGATTAGGCATATAATTAAAAATGACCAAGAGTTTGCATCTCACATAGAACTAGGTCCTGCACTTCATATAGGATAGAATTTTCATATTGCAGCAACTATTCATCCGGTGACTTGGAGTTATAGTTCAAATTGTGCAAGTAATCAATTTTAAAGGCACTAGTCTCTAAATAACAATCTTAATAAATCTAATCAAGTGGTGCTTAATAATTATGCTTGCCTATTAATTTTCACCAAGTTGCTAGACCATTCAGTTGTTTCTCCTTTACTTGTTGGTTCCCAGCAAGTATTCATCTCTTCATCCATAAGGACTACCCCCCTTAGTCTGTAGTTAGGAGATAGCTTAAACAGAGAGGGTAGGGATCAGAGTGACATCCCCTACCTTGAGTGTTGTCGCAATCTGGTGTACAATTTGAGCGACAACAAACCCTAAGACCATTCTTTATACCCTTGAACTACAATAAATGAGAAGGTTATAGCTTGGAACATTTAGCTGCCATGTAATCTGCTTCAGCTGTGCTCAATGCTACTGACTTCTGTTTCCTGCTGCACCAGGACACCATTCCTGATCCAACGTTGAAACAGTACCCAGAGGTACTTTTTCTGTCCACTGAGCTACCTGCCCAATCTGCATCTGTGAATCCACTGAGTCTGACATCCTCTCCTCTGCCATATCTAATACCGAATCTGACTGTTCCTTGTACATACCTCAGGACGTGCCTTGTTGCGGCCCAGTGCACTCTTTTAGGTTCCACCATGAACTGACTAAGAGTGTTGACAACAAAGCAAATGTCTAGTCTGGTGTTAACCAGATACATCAAAGACCCGATGAGTTGTCTATATAAGGTGGGGTCTACCTCTGTATCTTCTGATGCATCTATGTTTTTCCAATTGGTGATCATGGCTGTGGCCATGGGCCTGCAATCCTGCATTCCGAACCTCTTTGGAATTTACAACGCATACCTCTCTTGTCCCATGAAGATATCTCCATCTTTCTGACAAACTTCCAATCCTAGGAAGTAGTGCATCAACCCCAAATCCTTCATGTTGAATTCAACTTCTAGATTCTGTTTGCAATCCTTGATGAGCCTAGATGATCTTGTGAGAAACAGATCACCTACATATAGTACTAGTACCAATGGCTCATCCTCTACCAGCAAGTAGTAAAAATTGGGATTCACATCACTCTTGACAAATCCCATCCTTTGCAAATAGCTACCTATCCGACCATACCACGCTCTCGGATCATGTTTAGCCCGTACAAGGCTTTCTTTAGTCTGCATACATGAGACCTCCTTTCATGAGTTTCAAAACCCTCTGGCTGTTCGATATATACCTCTTCCTCAATTTCTCCATTCAAGAACGTTGTCTTGACATCCATTTGATGAATCTCTCATCCCATCTATGCAGCTAAAGATACGACAGTCCAGATGGAGGTATATCTGGCAACTGGTGCGAAGGTCTCCTCATAGTCAATGCCTTCCTTCTGAGCATACCCTTTTGCCACGAACCTTGCCTTGTATCTTTCTACACTGCCATTTGCAGCGTACTTGATCTTGTAGATCCAACGTGATCCAACAACTGATCTGTTCTGAGGTCTGGGTACAACTTCCCAGACATCATTTGTCATGATAGAAGCATACTCTTTTATCATGGCATCTACCCATACTTGGTGCTGAACAGCTTCTTGGAAGCTGAAAGGTTCCTCTACTTGAGCCACCAAGGCCTGGTACCTGTCAGGAGGTCTGCGTTGTCTCTTCCCGTTCCTGGGAGTCCCAAAAAAGTTTTCTGCGTCCCTCAGTATTTGATGAGCTTCATGTGGTGATGTTGACAATATTATGGAAGAACAATTGTCATAGTTGGTCACGCTGGAAGAGGACCGGTTCATTGCAGGTTTCCATCAGCAGGTGCAAAAGGCGTGCGAAAAGGCTTGGCATGACATGCACATACAAAAGGTCTTTAAAGAAGAGGATTTGGTTTTCTTATATGACAGCAAGTTTGCGCGCCACCCAAGGAAGTTCAAAATGCATTCGCTCGGACCGTCTATTATCAAAGAAATCACAGAAGGCAGTGCAGTGCGCCTGGCCAAATTAAGCAGAGAAGACCTTCCTGGGTATATCAATGGAAGTTGATTGAAACCCTACAGGGATAACCCTCTCCCTGCGCTCACCAAATGACTATAGGGTCGGAAGTATGAGTCTGCGCAACAAGGATGGCGGATGCGCAGACAGGTGTGAGGATCGCGCAGCCGCTGCGCGATGAGGTTGACTTGGTCGCAGAGGTGCCAAAATATAGTCGTTGGAACAATAAATCTAGACAAGGCAACGTTCTTACCATTTGCAAGAGCAGTTAACCTGCATTTAATGAGGAGATTATGCCAGATTTGGAGCCGTTTTAGCATTTATGGGGCTACATTGATGAGCAGAGGACCATTTAAGACGCGCCTACACTATAAATATGACTAGAAGAGTCACATTAGTTCCCTTTGCTTTCTATGATTTCTGTGCGATTTGTGCTCTCTTCTCTTCGAGTATTGTCTGAAGCTTATGCCTGGCCTTGATCCAGTCTTTGAAGAGGAGTTGCGCCGCCAAGGTTTGGGTCATCTTATTCCACCCAGTATGACTGCCACCAAGCCCACACCTTCTGCGACACCGGCCGAGGAGACCCTTGCGTAGGCCACTGAAACCCTTGCGCCAGTCCAATCTAAGAAGGGACAGTCTTCTGAGTCCCGAAAGTCTCCCCACCAGAAGACCCTGAAGCCGCGCTCAACCGCTGCAGTGCGCCAGAAAAAACCTATGGCTGATTTAACCGAAACCATCATGGAGGAGGATGTTGTGGAAGTAGTCGATCCCATCTCGCGACATCTTGCGTATGTCGCGCCGCGCAAATCCTCAGTAAAAGTCCCAAAGGATCTAGACAAGGTGCGGTCATACATCAACATGGCGTTGCTCCCAGAAAATGTGCATGTCGAAGGCGACATGTTCGAAAAGATCCAACTACTCAAGATGGAAGATTGGGAACTGGCGGATCAAGAGAAATTCCTGGACCTTGCGCCCACTGTTATCACTCCCCCCAAACTTCCCAAGGCTGAAAATAGGATTGGAGAAAGGTAACCACAGACCAAGCTTTAGGTCAAGTAGCTAGCCCTACCAAGACCAGAGAGGGCTCTCTCGTTGTCACTTTTGCAGTCAAAGGAATGACTGAGTATCTAATGATCTTAGGCTAGGTATGTAAGCTCAGTAAACAAGATTTTTTTGATATTTTTAGTGCTGGATGGAAAATTCAGTAAGTAGACCGTGTATAAGGATTTTAGGTCTGAACTCCAAGGTGAATTTGCAGAGAATATGTGAGGCTAGATAGGTAGTTTGAAAGCATTTAAATAGTTCATTGAGTATAGGATGAAGTATAAGAGAGTTTGAATGAGCACTGAGGTGAATTCATTCAGTTTAGAAGCAAATAAACATAGCAATGTAAACCTTGTCTAAAACAAAGCATGCATAAACATGATTTCTTCTCATAAACTTACAAGATAAACATATATGAAGAAGAAGACATGGTATTAAGCATGAAATGATAAAACATACATAAGAAAAATAGATGCTCCAATGCATACCACAAGTATCTCAACACAATTCCTGCAAATTTGTCTATGATTTCATTTCAAATTGTTGATTACAAAAGCTCCACTGCAATATGAGACTATCCAACCCAACAAAAGACTAAAGAGAGTCTACTTATAAAAAATATGGACTATGACACCTCATCAGGTCGAAATCCCATTCAAAATGGATCATAAATACACAAGATGAATCATTTCCTAGATTCTAGGGAGGTTAGAAACCATTCCCTGAATTTTAGCTTTGAACTAGGAGTGTTTGTCCCTTATTTTAATTACATATTCCCTCATGATAAGAGGCAAAAACCAACTCAATAACTCTAATGCCAACTCATAGGACAACAAAACCTCGAATTTGTGACAATTTCTGAGCTTGACAAGTGTCCTGAGGAATCCAATGCTGATTTGTGACATTTCTGACAGAAGGGTAACAAAAATTTGTAGAAGCGTAACAAGGGCTCACAGAAACGTAACAAGGGAATTGCCAAAAATCAGCAAAAATAGGGCTTAAACATGGATCCATATATCTCTAACCATAACGGTTTTAGAAAAATTGAGATAGGTTTTTGTTCTTTGGCATGTTATGAACAATAACCGCCTCCAGTTTTCCAAAATACTTTTCCATTAGCTCATAATACAAGTTTGAAGTTGATCACTCAAAATTTGCAGAAGCGTAGCGCACTCTGAGTAGAAGCATAACACCTACTTGTAGAGGGAGTTTGGAGGCCTTCCCAGAGGATTTTTGGGATGAAAGTGGTATTGTTGGAAAGCTTAGGATGTCTGCTACAAAATGGAGTCATCAAGCACTGCAAAACCCGGCTCCAAACCCCTGAAAATTTGATTTGAAGACAACTATTCAAAAGTGCAAAAAATGACCTAGAGCAACTATATTTTTGGAATTGCTGTCAAACCATAACACTTGTGCATAAACTGAAGGAGGGTTTTGGTTTTTGGCCTATGATTGACAAAAACCTCTTTCACTTTTGTAAAATTCATCTCCATTACTTCAGAAACGGATTTTGAAGCCAAATTGTCCCTGTGTGCAATGTAAACCCTGGCTTGATCACGAAGCTCTAAAAATCACACCATTAGTCTGAGTTGACTCAAACCTAGAATGGTGACCTCCCTTATGGACCTTCTTCTCACTCTCCATGATGTTTTTCAACAAGGAAAGTCCTAGCTTGATGCAGTGTATAGGGAAGGTGGAAAATTAGGATAACAAGGGATAGTGGTAGAGTGGTTTTAGGGACAGAAATGAAGTGGAAGGATGTTAGGGAAAAATCCCTAAAAATTTGGGGAGGTAGGGTGGTGAGTTGGCTACAGGATGCAAGTGGAAGTTTTGGGAATGGGCATGTGAAAGGTGCCCAAAAGGTCGAAACACAAGGTTTCACTAGTTTTTCTGCCAAAATGTAATGAAAATTAGGGTCTTAATGAAATTGATGGAAAAGAGAGCTGTGAGTGATAGATGTTAGGGTATGGTGTATGAAGGTTATATTAAGGTTGTAGATGGTTATATTAGGGTTTTATCAGCTAAAACAAACAAAAGATGAAAAACACCAAAAGCGCAGCACCTGCACGGCACGTAGTGGAGGTAACCTAATGAAGGAAACCACTCATTTGCTGATGAATTTTGACTTGAGAGAGGTATGGAGGGTGTCCACTTATTGTTTAGGAAGTGTATGAACCTTTGTGCAATGGTTTTGAACCTTGGAGAATTGATTTGGAGCTCAAACACCAAAAGCGCAGCACCTGCGTAGCACACCCAAAAGCGTAGCACAGGTAGTGTTGGCACAAATTTGCTTATTTTTCTTCAACCCATAGCAGCTATGGAGTATGATGACGAGAAGGGAGGAGCTCTTTACTTATTTCCATATCTTTTCTAACTCCCTATGCAAATGACTTGTATGGTGAAAATGAGATTTTGTTCGCTTTCTTTTATGACATAATTGACTCTTATGGTGGCGAAACAAATGAGACCTAGACTCTGATCTAAATGAAGGTGTTGTGAATGACCTCAGACCCTAGATGATTGATAGATGACATGACCTTTGAAATGATGATGACCATGAATGGAGTGAAGGGAGTAGTATTTCAAAATTTATACCTAAACATATTCAATCAACAAAATTTAATTTGAAAACTGACTTGAAACATGAAATTTTGACCTAGGACCACTACTAAGTAAACCTAAAAGAGTACATTTGATCACTGAACATTTGGACACTAACACCCACCAAGTACCTGGAGAAGATCCCTTATGACGATAGTGTGGTCAGAGTTGAGCCGATGTCCTGGGCGTTGGGCCTATAGAAATCGGGGTTGTTCAAACTCCTGCACATTCCGCACTTCGAGTGCAGCCCAATCAATGATATATGTGTGCGCCAGCTGCTCACCCTTGTCCAGGATGATTGCCTATGGCTAGGAGGGTCGATTCCGATCGATGTGGCGCTGACCAATCGGATCACCAACTTGCCCGACCAGGGGGAGGACCCTGCGACAGCTTTTGGAGGAAAACGCCAAGAGCGCAGAGTGGCCAAGGAGGTCAAGGAAAAGTTTAAGGTCTCGCGCAACACCCGAGGTTTCCTGGTTCAGGAAATCAATGATCCCGCAGTATAGATTGGCACGCTGATCCCCGCGTGAAAGGTAATGCGGAAGTGTCAGCCGAAGGAAGTTCCAGAACATGTCATTGCACTAGCAAGGCAATGTGAGAAGGTCATGCAATTTAATTGGTCCTAATACCTGTGCACCAAATTTTTGGCCAATGTGTGTGAAGTCCAAGAAGAAGGGAAGAACTTTTATTATGCTTAGTTGTTGCTCCTCATCGCGTTAATCAGATGGAGGACGTCGCAGGATACGTAGTTCCCCGACGTTGAGCCAGACATGTGCGAAGCCGCGCGCTATGCCACCTTGTGGAACTCTAAGATCCCCTCAAGAATCACGGAGAGCAAGACCTTTTGGGTGTTGTTCGACTCTGCATTATTCCAGGCAATTAAGTCAAAGACGCGGTTATCGCCGACCCTCTAAGAACAGTATAAACAAATTGCAAAATTTCACAACATGCATATCCGCGCGAAGGGCACTATGGAAGGAATTTGGTATGAACTGCCATACCTGGTCACTGCGGACGACTTGGTGCGCATCACAGTAGAATGGCCACTTGCATGGTTAGAGCCCCGCACCACTGGGGGTGCCTCTTCGTCCGTGCTGAAGACCCCAACCAAGCCGCGAACAACCAAGGACACACAACAGAAAGGCAAGGATACAGAGAGAGACCCTGAGCCTACTACAACAAGAGAAAAAATTGATTTAGAGAAGGAAGCCGAGGAGAAAGATAGTGAAGGCGCCAAGGCACCTACAACGCAGACAACTAAAGGCACTAAAAGAGGTTATCAGGCCTCTGTGGGCCCACGCAACAAGAGGAAGGGTTCCAAGATGGCAGGCACAGAGGACCTCACCCTCACCGAAGATGACTTCAACAAAATTGAGAACACGGTCAAGTCTGCCATGGAGGACATTTAGAACGATATGGAACCGCAGTACAATTCAGTTCTCGAGGGAGTACAATCGGACCTTCGGGACCTCAAAATGCAAGCGAGCGCGATTCAAGAGAGCGTGAAGCAAGCGAGCCTGCAGCAAGCAAGCGTGTCGACACCCAGCATCGGTCAAACGAGCGCGCAACCCATTAGTACGGTGCTGCCATCCCCTTTGGACAACCAAATGATTCAGGTTCTAGGACCTGCCATTTCAATTGAGCCACCTGCCTTGCGCGCTCATGTGCAAGCCTGTGGAGAGGTTAGCATCGACCTGGCGATACTACCTGGAGGAAAACTCCACGTTATCCACACCATGATCATGGATGAGTTGCAGTACCGGGAGGCCCATGCCTTCCAAGTCGCCGCCAAGTCTCAGCAGCAAGCAGCAACACTGAAGAAAGAGCAGCAGAATGCAAAGGAGGCACGCCAAGCAGTTGAGGATCGACGCACCGCGTTAGAATCCATGATCGATCGTTTGTGCGGTGACTTGCCAGAGGTCACTCTACCTGCCTCAGCTACGCCAACAGCGAAGTTAGAGAGCCTGGTTTCTGCGCTAAAAGCATCGCGCCCCCAGATCCATACTGTCCGTGCAGAGTTTGAACAACAGATAGCTGAGCTGCAGATGAAGCTCCAACCAGAGACACCATCGGAGGTCCGAGCACAGCGTGCAGAAGAAGTAAAGGCAGTGACTAACAGTGTCGCAGCAGCAGTGGCAGAATGTGGTACACTCTTGGATGAGGCCATGGGTGTTTGGATGACTATTCAGAATGACCCAATGGTTCAACAGTTGAGGAACGAGCTCCGAATTAAAGAACAACAGTTTACAAAGATCAGGATGGCGGCGCCAACCTTGGTGACAGCGTAAAGGCTTGCCAGACTTCATGAGGGCAAGGCCATTCAGACAGAGATCGAGGACCTGCGCCACTGCGAACAGTTGCTGGAGACACAGATGCAACCTTGGGTTGAGGAAGCCCTGCAGCTATTGCAGAACCTTGACAGTGCCCTCAAAAGCCTGCAACAAACATAGCGTAGCATCAGTTTGGCAGTTGAGGGGCCAACAATAGCTAAGTTAGTCGATGAAGCACAGAGCGTCGCCGCGTAGAGCATTGCAGTGATCATGCCACTTCGGAGCTCTGTCGACGCATTGAAGGAAAAGATGAAGGCGACCGCCCCGCAGTGACTCGGGACGAGTCATGAGATTGTGTTGGGGGCCTGTTGGAGCGGGGCCCCCTGGGATGTACTTTATTGGGTTAATTTTGTCTAAGTTTTGTTGTACGCGTTGCGCGTAAATGGTCTAAGGGGCTTTGGGGAGGGTCAAAGTTGCTTAATTATTGTAATGGGTTAAAAGGAAAAACCACGAGTCTCAAACCATGGTTTGAGACCATGGTATGTGCGCATCTATGATAGCATAAATATGTAAGAGTCAAGCGATGAAGATATAGATCAGAGATGTATGGTTGTTTGACTAGTGCTTTGATCTAAGTCTGGGTAGAAATTCTCCTGCTGGCTGTGTGCACAGAGACCTAAGTCTTGAGCTGTGTGCGGACTCTGCTGTTGTATGAGCAGAAGATTGATTGTACTAAATTGTATATCTCTTAATAAAGAAGGCATTTTTGGCGAACCCAGATTCTTATATGATTGACTGTCTTGATTATCTATTATTTGCTGTAGATCTAAGTCTATTCTGTTATTGCATATTTACTTCCATAATAGTTTAATTGCATCTATGCACGAGAATTAGTTGATGTTAGATAAACAGATCTGAATGAAGTATAGTTAGCTACTGTGCACTAAGTATATTAAAGTATTCTGGGATAATCTGCGAAAGGGTTAGATCTGTTACTGTAGTTGCGAAAATATGTTATATTATCTGCAGTTAGTCCGATTAGATCTGCCACATCAAAAGCTCCCTCAGGGTGCGGAAACCTGGTTCCAACACCCCCCATACTGCTTTGGGTGAGACTTTGGTCTGTGCAAGCAGATCATTGCCAAAAGGGCCAGTAATTGGAGGGTTTTGTTGGTTGCGCGATAACTCCGAACCTGGGTCAGGACCCCTCATGCCAACAAGCAACAAACCATCATAACATATCCTGCAACCATGTCTACTCAACCTCCAATTCCTACACTACGTCAAACTTGCACTAAGTCATAACATGAACATAAACACCACTAGTACATGAAAAATCATCAACCACACCAATGCCATCATTTAAATATCATGAGTGTGACATCATACAGTTGACATCAATGCCAACATAACTATCTTAATGTAAAAACAACTAGGTGCAACCACGCGACAAGGAAGACATCCAAACATCAGTTAGTCTACACAGGGTTGACATAAATGCTAACATGAGCTAGCTGCCATCATGAGACCAATGCCAACATCAGCGAGTTGGAACCATACACACCATAATGCCAACGCAGAAACCATTGAAGTCATTATCTATGTACTCTCCTCTGCTATCTGTGTGAAGCACCTTGATCTTCTTCCTTGTCGTGTTTTTCACTAGAGCCTCGAACTCTTGGAATCGACTGAAGAATCATCCTTGATCTTCAAAAAACATATTCAGGTATTCCTCGATAATAATCTATGAAGGTAACAAAATATTTGTACCCCCTGAGAGATCCAGTGGACATCGAGCTACAAATATCTGAAGGTATAAGCTGCAACACACCATCTATGGAAATTTCTGAATCTTTACACTTTATGAAGAAATTATTTACTGTTAATCTGGTTATGCTCCTCCAACTTAGACAAGTTATTAACTGAATAAATTCAAGTTAAAATCGAAGCAAAACACATAACAGATCTCTACCAATCCAGATCTAGAACAAGTTCATGCACACATAGACAAAGTGACACAGTTATTTTTGGACAAATAGTCCCCAGAAAAACCCAATGCGGGAAAACTGGTCTTCTAGCTGTTGGAGGGTTTTATTATTAAGAATTTTCTGAATACAACAAGCCTGGGTTCCAGATCTGGAAAACCCGACAGAGAAATAATAGATCTACAACTTACTGACTGATCTAGGGCCAAAATAATGACTGATCCACACCCTCAAATGGGATTTACAGAACTCAGCCAAAATTAGGGCCTAGAAACCCCAACGCTACTCGTGAAGCCTCTGCGTCAGCCTCTGAAGCCCCTGTGACCCTCAGCGCTGCTCCGGAAAGGGCTGTGTTACCCCAAACTGGGTGACGTAGTCCCTACGCTGCCCCTTAGGGTCTCTGCGTAAAGCCTGAGGGTTTCCTGCAACAAATCACGCTGTCCTTGAAGGACCGCGCAGCACCTGCATAGCACAAGTTGCTGCCCTCCTGCTGCTACCCTCCTGCTTCTCTGTGCTGCCTCTCTGAGCTGATCTATGCCTCTTGTTGATTCTAGACCCTGGGATCAGATCATCTCCTTGGTCTAAATTATCCTCTCTGCAGCTAAATACTTTTGAGATTTCTTAGCAAACCCACCCTAGAATCTCTGCTTAGCTTCAGTGCTCTGCCTCTGTGTGTCTTTACAAATGACCCCAAGACTTTCCTTTATACTTTTCTCGTTGTGAAACCAACGGCCATGATCAGATCTTGAATCAATGGCTAAGATTAAAAGAAAGCTTGATCCGTGTGACTTCAGACAATTTCATCACATGTTTAATTAAATTCACTTTCATTATTTAAGTTCCCTAAGTTTTAACTTAGGAAATACATTAAAATAATTAATTAATTTAATATCTCCTAAACCAGATGAAATTTCCCAAATCAATTTTTGGGTCTTGTAGATCAAGTGTACTCTAGTCCCTCCACAAAATTTGGGAGCTAGAGCACAACTGATGCTACCCCAAATACACAAAATCTCAACACTCCCTCTTAGCATCAAAGGTGTGCTCTAGCAATACATAACACTTATGCATTACATGATTTTGGGCACTGGTTCTGTGCTGCTAAAGCTTGGCCCGCTGCCACTCAACTCTGCACTGCTGCTGCCATTCTGTACTATTGCCTATGACTCTGCCATTGCCACTACAACCTCTGTACTACAGCTCCCTCTCAATATGCTGCATCTGTGCTACTCATAGCACTGCCACTACTGATCTACTGCACTGCAACTTCAGTTGTTGAGAGAAACAACTGAATCTCCTGCCCAATCTTTGACAGACAAGTCAGATGGGCTGCATCCTCATCACTGAAGCTCCATAGGCTACAGATCTATGCTGGCATCTGAGGGATGATGCACAGCTACAAATTTGCATTGCGTAAGCAAGCTCCCTCTGCACTACTGAAGTCACATCAGCCCCTTGTGTTGAAATCTCTCACGCTGTTGTTGCACTGCGTTGTCCCTCTGAAGCCTTCTGCACTGCGTAAGTTGCTCTACTCTGCGTTGCTGAAGTCACATCAACCTCTGTGCTGCTACTGCTTCTACGCTCCTGCTGCTCTGCTCCTCCCAGTCTTCAGATCTACCTCTACCTCTGCTTCACCTGTGATCTATGCACCCATTGTTCCACTTGTCCTGCTACTGTCTTAAGGCTGTCGTAGCTCGCATGTGATCCAAGAGATGAGCTGCTCAAGGATCCCTCCTTACTTCTATGTAGCTCCTCCACATATCCATGTCACCCCACTTTCGTTGTTCATGAACGATCATGGCTGCATCATCTTCTGACCCATCATCTGCCACAACAGCTTTGGAATAAGAGGCTTCCTTGTCCTTTTTCTTCTGAGGACAATTGCTAGAAAAATGTCCCATTTCACCACAATGGAAGCATT
Organism: Pinus albicaulis; assembly: GCA_034641835.2. Lineage (NCBI taxonomy): Eukaryota > Viridiplantae > Streptophyta > Pinopsida > Pinales > Pinaceae > Pinus > Pinus albicaulis. Next base: position 98,047 of record JAXQQM020075980.1, read on the forward strand.
TTATCTTTGAGAAATTCTTCTTCTTCTCTGGCTGCCTCTTTGATGCCAAGGCTGCATCTTCCTCATCCTCCTTCTTCACTTTGCTCGATCCAGAGCTATACTGCTTCTTGGTAAATCTGTGGAGTTCTTCTTGACGCAGAACTGTCCACAAGATGTCCCAATCTTGGAGGTCCGCTCTGCCCAAGATACTTTGGACAAAGGTTTCCCACTCATCCATGACTGCATTGAGGGCAGTCCTAACCATCACATCGTCTTCCACCTTAGCACCAGTTGCAGTCAACTGATCTCTGATCGACTGCAGTCTGAAGAGGAAATGCTCCATGTCTTCTCCCTTGACCATCATGAATGATCTCATATGTGTCTCCAACAACATCTTCCTTTGGATAGATTTTCCCTCATATAGGGAGATCAAGGCCTTCCACATCTCATTAGCTGTATTTTTCTCAGCAAAGTGTGGTACAATATGGTCCTTGATTCCATCCATGATCAGCCGCTTGTCATGCCCAGCAACCTCATGCTTTTGAAGGAAATCCGGATCTGTCGGTGTGGCCAGAGTTTGCTCTGCATGGTCTCTAAGATTGTATGCCTCAAGGACTATCAGGATCCTTGCCTTCCAAACTGAAAATTTTGATAGGCCATCCAGCCTGTCCTGATCACGCAGTCCTTGAGGAGCCATCTCCTCAGAATGTGTCGGAATTTCCTTTTCTCTTTTCTAGAGAAATGGATCTAAGGCCCTTGGTGAAACAGGCACCTTCTGCTCCCTCTCACAACTGATTTCCTTCCTTGGAAATCTGCTAAATCAACAATGATTCAGCTCTCTTTGATCCTCTGATCAAACTGCAAGTTTCTTTGGCTAGAAACTCTCTGAGAAGTTGATCTCCTCCTGCTCTTTGTCACTTGTGCTTAGGCTAAAAATCTGAAAACTTCATAAATTTAACCCCACCAGCACCTTCTGAATTTCTACAGCTTTTCTTCAGTCTTTTCTGGATTTCACAGATCCAGATCTGCATCACATTGGCTGGCTTCAAACTAGTCCAGCGTTATTTCTGAGCTGCCTTTGCGCAGTAATTGTGTGGGCTTGCTAGGAGACATCGTTAGACAGCGTCACCCTTCCCTCTACGTGAAACTACCTCTGAAAACTGCATTGTCCCTTCAGATCTGCGTTTCTGCTGCTTTTCCAGCTGCTTCCTGTAGCTAGAACCTTCAAATTCTTACTAGTGACCCTCCTAGATATGCAATTGCTCTGATACCATGTGGAAATTTTTGAATCTTTACACTTTATACAAAAATTATTTACATTTAATCTGGTTATGCTCCTCCTACTTAGACAAGTTATTAACTAAATAAATTCAAGTTAAAATCGAAGCAAAACACATAACAGATCTCCAATCCAAATCTAGAACAAGTTCATGCACACATAGACAAAGTGACAGTTATTTTTGGACAAATAGTCCCCGGCAAAACCCAATGCGGGAAAACCGGTCTTCTGGCTGTTGGAGGGTTTTATTATTAAGAATTTTATGAATACAACAAACCTGGGTTCTAGATCTAGAAAACCTGACAGAGAAATAATAGATCTACAGCTCACTGGCTGATCTAGGGCCAAAATAATGACTGATCCACACCCTCAAACGAGATTTACAAAACTCAGCCAAAATTAGGGCCTAGAAACCCCAACGTTGCCCCTTGTCACGCCCCTACACCACGGGTGTCTCTCAACCGCTCTATGTAGGCAGGTGCGGCACTGCCGTACTTTTTCTTTTGCGAAATACTCAAGTACCCAGACTACGCCTTAAGCAACATTCGTTAGTTATTAGCAAATTTTCTTTCAATTATGCGGAAATAAACATAAACATCAATATCATAACCACAAGTACGCCCATACATACAAGGGAGGGGCAACTCCCTTTTAAAATGAGTCTGCCCGGATATTATGTTTCATCAAAAATACAAGTACAACAGTCAGGCTATTTGCCTCTTGGCCAAGTTCTAAGACTTGCCAATCCTCAAACTAGCATACAACAGACATGTACAACCATCGAAGTTCACCGTCGGAAGTTACGCAAAGCGCCCAGAAGTCTTTGGTCCACAGGTCACTCAAACACGAGCCTTTTGAATCAGTGCGGAGAGCGTTTTACGGTGGCTAGTGTGTCCAATGGTCCAAACACATGTGGTTGGATGCTCACCGAATTACGCAACTTTCGGGTTTGAGCACCTCAATCCGACACCCCGTGGCCTCCGGAATATGAGTTTTCGTGTTGAGCCCCTATAGTTACTGGCTGGAGCAACCGGCTGGGCCGAGCTAACGCACGGCTTGGCTGAGCCGAGTACGCGGTGCCGGCTGGGCGCTGGTGGGCCTGGGCTTTGCTCGTTCGACTCGCCTTCGACCAACAGGACCTTTGACTCGTTGTTGCATTGTCGTCTTGCTCGACTTGTTCGCTTGCTTGTTCGATGACTTTCACTCACCTCCACGCTCTTCCAATATATATGCGTGCCAAGTAAGAGAATGTGGTCCTCGCCCACCCCGGCGACCCCACCGACCCGCGGCCTTCCCTCATGAACGCGTCGCGTCTACGAGTGTTGGGGGCGCTCGGCGGGCCGGCTCCGACCCCTCGTTTTGGTCGACACCCACGAATTGCCGGGTTACGCCGGGGGTCGTTTGGGCGCTCGGCCCGCCCGGCCAGGCATTTCGGTTAACTGCGCCCTCCATTAGCGGTGTCCGCCCCGCGCGCCCAGCGGCCGTGGGCAAACTCGCCGTCGGTCCGCTTTCGTCCCGAAGTGCGCGGCAGCGAGTGTTGCTCGCTCCCAACGCCGACGCCTAGGTGTTGACTGATCACCTTCCCACTAAGACGCGCCGTCATGACTCGCCCACACACCGCCCAGCGCGCCGTGACTCCAACGGTGCGACGCGGCGCCGGTGGGCGCACTGACGCCAAGCTCACCAAACGCCCGTTTTGGCGCGCCTGTCCCACCGACGCGCCTATGAAGTGTCGGGGCGTTACATTCTCCGCCACTTCAAAGCGTTGTCGTCCCTTGACAACATCATCCCATCGTCGCATGGTCCATTCACAAATCTATGTGTGAAATATCGTCGCAACTATCGTCGCATAAACCAGTAAGGTCCATGTCCATGAGATATCTCTTCAACCATCGTCGAATCCATGTGAACTCTGCATCAAGTACTCCAACCAACTCAACATAACAAAATCTGCTATGTATCCGGCATAACTCCGCACACTTCCGGACCCCACAACTCGAACTAGTTGGGTAGCTAATCCAACCATAACGTCCTCATCATGAGAATGCACATCCTCATACCATGCGTTAGTCATTCCTCCTGCAACCTGTCACATCCATCAACTCGATCAAGTCTGAATCTCATCCAAGTGCCATGTTTGGGTCCATGAAGTGTATCCATCTCATCCACAACATGCTGTCCATGATGCTAATCCATGTGCTACTTGTATGCAAGTAGGCTCATCCTCCAAGCATCATCAAAAGTAATAAGTGTGGCTAAGTCAAGTAGACTCAAGCCCATGCCAAAGTGTGTGCCACCAAGGCATCCATCGCTGCATCTCCATCAAACTCCAAAGTGTCCCAGCTCTATCATCTCCATCAAGTGGCTCCTCCTGAACACATCCCATAAATGTGCTCCAAGGTATGCATCCCATAATGCATCAAAATCAGGACCAATCCTAATCTCAGCTCCTCAATGAGTCAGATACTCCAAGATCACCATAATATGAAGTCTCCAACGAATGCAACTCCACCATGAACTCCCATGCCTCATCATATCCAAAGCGTTGGTAAGCCTACTTGTTTTGGCCATGAGTGCCATCACAAGTTCTCACCTGCATACATATGAATGTCTCATAGGCTGCTCATCCAACCAATGTCCAAGTTGCTCATGGTGAACAACGTCCCATCAGTCCATCTATAAAAGATATCCATGTAGTCCATGTCCATGACTTTGGCTGCCCATGTGTTCATCCAAGTGAACTCAACTCAACTCTCATCATCATCATGTCTCCACATGTCGAAGTGAAGTGCTCTCGGTCACTCCTACCTCCATCATATATATGTGAGTACTTCCTTCAAGCTGCTCCCCCACTAAAGGTCTGCCAAGAGTTCCATCTTGGTTGAAGCCATGAAGAAGTCTACTCCAACAACGTGCCCTACCACCAAGGTAGTGTGTGGGTCATGCCGGGCACTTGCCATTCTATATGGCTAAGCATGACCCCTTTCCATCACAAAGGTCATCACGTTCCACCCTTGTCCCGGGCATTTGGACCATCAAGTGTAGGGTCACAAATTGCCTCAACAAGGTTCGCATCGTCCCATGTCCCTTGCTCCATCAATGTACAAGGTCTCATCGTAGGCATCCAAGGAGTAGTCACCAATGGTGTTGGCAAAGAAGTCATCTTCCTCCTCATCTCCATATGCGGTCCATCCTCCTTATGCTTCCATGAAACACAAGTTATATCATCCATCTTCGATGCTTGCAACGTGCTTGGTCTTGGTCCAACTTGGCTATCAAGTTCATCCTTGACCTCTTCCACATCTGCAACATCATTCGATCCTCCAAGTTCAGCAATCCGTCCATGAAAGTCTTTCAAGGAATTTCGCATCTCCACTATCTCATCTCCAATGTGTTCCAAGCGTTCCTCCACTTGCACAAGAGCCTTGTAGTGTTCCTGCCTTGTTTCCTCCAAGAACTTTGTCATGTTCACAAGCTTCTTACGAGCCTCCAAACCTGCTTTCCTTGTAGCTTCAAGCTCCAATGTTTGTGGTGTCTTTGGTTCAACTTGTTGTAAAAGTTTCTCCAAAACATCCATAACATTCCGCTTCCCCATAATAGAAGGTTTTAACCTCTTCTTATGGTTCTTCTCTTCAAGTCTAACAAGCTCATCTCGGTGAGTTTGTAGTTCATAGCATAAAGCCATCCATCCATCAAACTGGTCCATCTTGTCTCGAAGTCTTTCAGCTTCATCTTGGTTTGAGTCAGAGATCCCCTTCTCGCACAAGGCCATAAGAGCAATCTTAGCCTCATTCACCTCTTCATGAATCTTCTTAGCCTTCTTCCAAGTTTCCACCAATTTTCTTTCCACGACTCCAAGTTTGTTTCGAATTCTTGGGATTTCTTCGTTCAGCTGCTCTATCCATCGCAATGCTTCACAAGTCTTCTCTTCGAATTCTTCCCAACTCGGCATGTCTCCTCTTCTAGCTCTAGCCCTGGCAAATGCCTTGCTTCAGCTAAGGTCTCCAAGAGAAACCCAAAATATAAGTCAGCTTCAACACCAACTGCAACCCTGCAACCGTGTTCCTGCTTCAGCAAAAGCTCCCTGCGGAGGGATCCGATACCATTTGTCTTGCAATCCGTATCAGACCTCTGATACCATCTGTCACGTAGTGCAGATGTGTATCAGATTCTATCCCGTATCGGTCCTACGTGCCATGCATCACGCCCTACCACACGGGTGTCTCTCGACCCTGCAACGTAGCAGGCGGTGCGACGCTGTGCCCAAAATTGCTTTTCTTTTGCGAAATACTCAAGTACCCAGACTACGCCTTAAGCAACATTCGTTAGTTATTAGCAAATGTTCTTTCAATTATGCGGAAATAAACATAAACATCAATATCATAACCACAAGTACGCCCATACATACAAGGGAGGGGCAACTCCCTTTTAAAATGAGTCTGCCCGGATATTATGTTTCATCAAAATACAAGTACAACAGTCAGGCTATTTGCCTCTTGGCCAAGTTCCAAGACTTGCCAATACTCAAACTAGCATACAACAGACTTATACAACCATCGAAGATCACCGTCGGAAGTTCTGCCCAAAACTGCCCAAGTGCTGGTCACTCGGGTCACTCAAACCGTTGCCCCGAATCAGTGCAGAGCGTTTTCTGAGCTGACCGTGTGTCCAATCCGTCCCAAACCTGTATGGCTGGATGCTCCTCGGAATTACGCAACTTTTGGTTTTTACGGCACCTCAATCCGACACCCGTAGCTCCCGGAATCGCAATTTTCCTGCTGGGCCCCTGCCGTTACTCGGCACCCAGGAACGACCCGACTCGACCAGAACTGCGCACGACCCGACCCGACCAGAATCTGCGGTGCGGCCTGCACGAGCTCGACCCGACTCGACCCGACTCCGTTCAGCTGCGCCTTCCACCAACGAGTTGTTGACTCGTTGCTGCGGCTACCCTTCGTCTTGCTCGACTTGTTCGCTTGCTTGGCTTGATGCCTTCTCCACTTCCACGCTCTTCCAATATATATGCGTGCCAAGTAAAGTTGGTCGCTCGCCCTACCACGAGCCGACCCGCCCATTACGCCGACGCCCTCATGAACCGTCGCGTCTACGGGTGTTGGGGCGCTCGGCCGACCCGAGCCGACCCCTCGTTTTGGTCGACACCCACGAAACGCCCGTTCGCGGGGTGTTGGGGCGCTCGGCCGACCCGAGCCGACCCCCCGTTCGGTTAACTCGCCCTCCAAGTGTGGTGTCGCCGCGTGCCCAACGCGCCGGCTGACCCACCGACTCGCCCACCGGTCGCTCGTCCAAGTGCGCCCGCCGTGTATAAACTCCCAACGCCAACTCGTGTTGACTCGTCCACTCCCACGACGCGCCCGTCATGACTCGCCCACACACTTAGCGCGCCCGTGACTCTCCAACGGTGCGACGCGCGCCCGTCGACGCGCGCCCGTTACGTCGCACGGCGCCCAAGCTCACCAAACGCCCGTTTCGGCGCGCCCGTTCCACCGACGCGCCTATGAAGTGTCAGGGCGTTACACCCCCAAGCCTCTCGCCGTCGACCTCACCGATTGATGTGACCCTTAGCGCTCCGAGAGTATCGGTACAGGTTATTTTAGGTGTTGACGTAATCCCTCTGTTGAGTCCTTCTGTTGCCCCTTAGGGTCTGCGTAACCCACGAGGGTTTCTCGCGACCAAATCCCGCTATCATCGGGGGCCACCCCATGACACTGCGTAGCACAAGTTGCTGCTGCTCCTGCTTCTCTGCGCTACCTCTGGAAGCTGCTCTTTGTCTCTTGCTCATTCTAGACACTGGGATCAGACCATCCCCTTTGTCTAAACTCCCCTCTCTGCAGCTGAAACACTTCTAAGAATTCTTAGCAAACCCTCCCTAGAATCTCAGCTTAGCTTCAGTGCTCTGCCTCTGTGTCTCTCTCCAAATGACCCCAAGCCTTTCCTTTATACTTTTCTCGTTGGGAAACCAACGGCCATGATCAGATCTTGAATCAATGGCTAAGATTAAAAGAAAGCTTGATCTGTGTGACTTAAGAGAATTTCATCACATGGTTGATTAAACTCACTTTAATTATTTCAGTTCCTTAAGTTTTAACTTATGAAATACATTAAAATAATTAATTGATTTAATATCTCCTAAACCATATGAAATTTCCCAAATCAATTTCTGGGTTTTGTAGATCAAGTGTACTCTAGTCCCTCCACAAAATTTGGGAGCTAGAGCACAACTGATGCTACCCCAAATACACAAAATCTCAACAACATATGATCTACTACCACTTCTTGGGAATGTTGCCTTTCCCAAGTATGCACCCCCTACACACATCATCGTGTTTCGTGCTCAATTCTGGAACACCTGTCACTGTCTCCTTGAGCATCCTAAGTGATCCATGGTGTAAATGTCCCATTCTCCTACCACTATTCATTCAGGTCTCTACCACTGCAACTGTTGTCGTTGTTGCTGCTGCTAACGAGTACCTTTGGATAGTCGAGCTACAACTTATAGATCCTATTGCTACGAACTCCAATTTGCTTCACCTTCTTCCAGTTCGGGTGTTTGAAGAACACCTTTTTCCATACGAAGTAGACATCATATCTCTTGTCTTGTAGTTCTGAAGCTGATATTAGGTTCATACCTAAGCCTGGCACATGCAACACATCTATAACACTAGTGCTTGCCCTTGACTCCCCTTGAATATCGATGGTACCCCTCCCAACTGGAGTAAATTTACATTTGTTTCCCATCTAGGTCTGGAAGTCCATCTCCTCGTCCCTATCGCTGGAGAATTAGTATCTAATTCTTGTCATGTGTGTTGATGGCGGACACTCCATTGTCTATATACCAAACACCATGTGAAGTCAAGCTAGAGAGGCAAGCTATCTAAGCGAATTCATCTTCCAATTTGGAGGACAAATCCGTAGCCTCCTAAATTTTGAATCTCTCCACGACCATACTAGAAAATTTGAGAAACTCAAATACACTGGAGAAGTCTTGCATATAATTCTTCTTGTGCTTTTCTCTTCCTTCCCAACGTTGATCTGCTGCTGCAAGACCCTTGCTACAAAATCACTGCACTAGATTTGCTCTACGAAGTATTTGATCTACTCACCGGAACCACTTTCCGACAATCCTACTACCTGCTACCACTGCTCCTGAGACAAATCGAACTTTTCCTCTAACCTAGACTAGAAATAGATCTCTATCTCCCTGCAATTTTGATAGCCTAGCTAGCCTACGCAGATCTAGAATTTGTGCTTCAGATCTCCCTCTGAACCTGCACAATTCTCGCTTCCTTTTGCCTAGAGCCTCTGATCCCATCTTTGTTGCTCTGATACCATGTGAAAAATCCTTGAATGCAACAACTAGAGATTTATCTTCTAATTATTAGCAGTTTATTTTTCTTCTGAATTATTATTCTACAAAAATCGATAAATTCACTATTGCATTCTTCACAATAAATACGTTGTGGAAATATAAAAAAAAACTGAGAAACAGATGCACACAAACAAAAAAATTGAATTTTTTTTGTGGACAATTTTCCGTAGAAAAACCCCAAAAGGAAAACCAGTGCAGCAGATGAGGGTTTTACTATTTCTTCAAGAAATTCAAGAGTACAATTATCTGTCTGCCAAACTAGAAAGGCTTTGGCAATATTCTACTGGAAAAATTATCTGGAAGACACCCTTGTATCCCTCTGCAACTGATTTGGCCCTCATTGGCAAACTTGCACATACCTGTTGTTCACTCTGCAATCTAGAAATGTGCACCACCAACGTAGATAAAATCATACAACCCTAGAAACCCTTCTAGGTGAGACGTTTAGCCTCCCTTTTCCTCTGAAACCAACTCGCTTTTCCTCCGAGACCCTGATCTGACAACTAGAAAGTGAAAGGTGGCTCTTCCGGCAACTCGCACGGGTAAACTAGCTAACTCGCACTGTTGTCTTTAGCCTCTTCTGTAGATAATTTGACCTCCCTCTTTCTTGTCTCCCGGACACTGGAAATACTAAGGAAATCATCCTCCAGAATCCACACCCAAATCTCTGTTGATCCCCTCCTCTAATGCTTTCCCTAGCTTCAACTGCACCCTTGTTGAATACCTACAACTATTTAGTTGAGCTGCTCAACTCATAAAGTATACACTGTGTCTATCTCCAAGCCCTTCAACTTGCTCTTATAATCTCTCGTTGGAGTCTCAACGACCATGATTAGCTCTCAATCGATGGCTAAGATCAATTTGACTTCACCAATAGAAGCCTCTAGAGAAAAAAATATTTACCTTAATTAATTCACTATAATTTACCACTTTTCCTAAGTTAGACTTAGGAAATATTTTAATTATGGCAAATTAATTTAATTAAGGTGTTTCTAAGTCTTATCTCACGAAATATTTTCTGGGTTTTGGAGATCTCATGTTCCTTAGCCTCTTAAACACAAACCAAGAGTAGAACACTTCTCCGCTACTACAAATAAACAAACTAACACAATAGACGCCAATGGCATCTACACCTTCACATTCTTGTTGTTATTCTATTGTCCAAAAAGTGAGTTTTTTTATTCTAGAGATATCAACATCTCATTACATCATCTATCATTATGAGTAAGCCTTGCATTACATGACAATAGTGATGGAGAATTGAGTGGCATGGTTCCTTCGCTTCCACATGCAAGTATTCCTCCTTTGCCCAAAAAAGACTCAAGTTTTCCTCCTTTTCAACTTCCTCATCCCCATCCTCGACCCCTGTCAAGCTTCCCACTTCTATAAGTAGGCCTCCAATTTTAGCACCCACCTCCTTTCCATGGAAAAATTTACCATAAGATTCCTTCTCGTGCATCATTACTCAATTCACATTTAATATCTTTCGGCATTTTCCTTCACCTGTGTAGGGGGTTTATACTGATGATTTTGTAAATTTCTGTGCATATGTGATAAGGTGACATGACAATATGTGAGGTGTTACCTACTGTAGGAATTAGGGAGTCATAAAAGATTCAAATTTGGTAGAACAAATAACTATATATGTACCCACTCTTGGGAATTAAATCTTTGTAGGTATTTAATGCAATTTCAAGTTTCACATTTGCAACGTTGTACTTTTTTTATACTTAGCATTATTACAAACAACTTATTACAAACTCATTAGGGAAATTCTTAAATGGTGATTGAGACCAAAAAACCTTGTTATCCCCCACTAAATCAAGGGAGTATAACATGTCATAGTATAGATAGGATTTTTTTATAGTTGTATGGGCACTTTCAAGGTGTCTTTCATTCGGATAGTATGGAAATTTTATAGTTGTAGAAGTTATTCCAAAACACCACAAGATACACATATCCCATTGTTGTTACACACACATGCACCCACACAAAACATTCCTTATAGGAAGAGGGTAAGGTCAAAGAAAACAATCATACTCATCCTTGACCAATCAACAATTATATTAGTAGGAGACACCACTTCCTTTTGGTTGCCACCATTAACATAAGGATCATGGTGTGTTCAAATTTATATGAACTATTGAACCAAACCTTACAACTGATACACACGAGAATAGGATATTTTTAAACCAAAGAGGTAGAAACAATTTTCTAGCCTCCTTGCTAGAACAAGATGATAGTCAAAACAACACAAGGATTCAATGAATTACCATGATTACAAGTGTCATTTCCTCACTACCTTGCTATTATAATGTCTCCTTCATAGAATACAATAAAAATGGAATATCCTCCTTGTTAGTCTTTTGGTTAAAACAAGGGAACAACCAAATAAAAATATAATATGAAGCTCAATAAATCCTTTTCCTATTTCCCTATCCTCGTAGGGCAAAAAATAACAAGCAAATATACCAAAATGTTGAAGAAATCCATTTACATAATTTAGTAAATAATTTAATTTACAGATATTTCTTGAAATTTATACCTTAGTGTTTTGGTGTAGTACCTCCTTTTAATCACTAAACTATAATCTAAAAATCTTAATAATTGAGAATTAATAAACTTAATGAATTGTTTGATTTCTAAGATATATATTGTGACAACCCTTTTGCTACCCTTCTTGTAAAAGTCACTATGAATTGTAATTCAAGTAAATATCGTGGAATTGTAAACACAATGACTAGGCTAAGAGGAGTGGACATGGATTCAAAGGTCTGAGGAGGAGTTGCTTGGGAAGTGATTAAACTCAAGTTGTTTCATTTAATGTGCTACCAGTTCCCTAAGTGGGTTTAATGGCCTGCAGAATAGGCAGGGAGGTTGAGTATGGGCTTACTAAGTGAAGGACAAGCTCCATACCAGCTCTTCCCTCGAGGGGGGTGTTGGTGTGGTCAACACAGAAGAGGGGAGACGAGGATCGGTGAAAGAAAAGGCCAACAGGAAAGAGAATGGGGGGACCATTCAAACAATATGTCGAGTATGTGGAGTGGTATGCTCTGATGTGTAGAAGAAATTGCGAGAGAGTTACGTGGAGGCACACAAACATGAACTGTATGCGGGTATGTGGAGTATGTTGGGGATAGGCATATGGTAATCGCGATAGAACTCGCTGAAGCCGAATGCAAGGGAGCAATGTTAGAGCAAGAGCAGGAGCATGCAAAGGAGCGTGGGTGAAGAGAAGACTAGAGAAGAGAAGGTGGAGACACAACATAATCTGGATACCCGTGGATTTAGTGAGTGGAACCACTATGTGCTCTGGATTCCTACATAGCAGAGTGGTAACTCCGTGAGTTAGATACATGCGAGATTTAGCAGGTGGAAACACTGTGTACTCTCGCTCCTTGTTGAATAGGTGGAGACAATGTGAGCAATGGTTTTCTATAGCATTTAGTAGGAGGAGACATTGTGTGCTCTAGATTCTTGTAAGCAGGTGGAGACAACATGAGCTCTGGAATCCTGTGTGATCTGGTTGATTAACATTGTCGTGAATTCCCTTGAGCACTTAACTCCTCAGACTCTGAATCTAGCTCGAGGGTGGTCAGCTGCAAGAAAGATTGTAGTGTAGCTGGCCTATGGTTGGGTGGAGAATTGAAGTCCCTCCCTCAATTTCCACTCATTAAGTTAATCAGATAAGTATATTTACCTATATAGTTATTGTGCTCTAAGTTATGGATGATTTTTGTTATGAGGTATGACAATGAATGTATCAAGATGGTTGATGGAGGCATTTGATATTCCTATTTGTCTCTGATGATATTCTTTATGTGTATATCTTCATGGTTAAGAGGATTTTGGAGGCCTCTATTTTTGCTAATATGATCCTGCATTTAAGAGATATTTGTATAAGTATGAATGGTTGCTTAATGTACTCAATTAACCATTATAGTGTGTAAATTCCATTTGTTTGGTATGCCATGGGTATTGTAGACCTTTGACTGTTTGAGACTATTGATTGTCATCACACTGTATTATATATCAATGGATTTGATAGAGTGGGTCGGAATCCATTCTATGGTTTAATATGCTAGTGTTGTGTTAATTTTATTAAGTATTGCATGTCACGCCTTCGAGACATTCAATTCTTATTAGCAGCCTCGTGGTTAGCCTCATTTTAAGCATTGTGGTAGTGCTTATGTCTGAAATAACAACATTGGAATGAAGGCTCAATCCTGTCGTGATTAAGGATCTGAGCAGTGTCGATACCAAGGATGGCTTTGCAAAATCATTGAAGTCCTTAAGACCTCGAGCCTGGGTATCGCCAAGTAACAAGTTTGTAGCTAGGGTCGAATAAGCCTCGTGAAATTTACAAAGGAGTTCGAAATTTTTTATAAAGGGTGGAGGAATTTATTTAGCCCTTGTGATTACCACTAATCGCTTGGTTAATTTTGCCACATAATGAAATTTCTTAGCGCTAATTAGCACCACGTGGGTTGCACCAAGTAATATGTGTGGCCTCTATGGAGGATGGCACCAGGGTTACGGGGAAGCGCCCCCCCCCCCCTCGAACCCGCTCCGAGCGGGAGCATTCACTCTCGAGCGCTAAAAAGCCCTCCCGCCTAACATCCGCGCGCGGAGGAGGAAAATGACGCCATGGGCCAGCAAATTGGAGGAAAGGGAGGGGAGGGAAAGAAATAAAGGCCCTCCCTCCCATTCTATTTTTCATTTTCGAGAAGAGAGAGAGCAAGAAGAGAGGAGAAAGAGGAAGAACAGAGGAGAGGAGAGGAGAGAGCAAGGAAAAGGAGAGGTTGACCAACGAGGAGCTTGGAGGTCTCTGCTTGGGATCGAAATCATCAAAAGACAAAGAGGTAGGAGAGTCCAATCACCAATGATCTAAATTTTTTTTCTCTGTGTTTTTAATTTGTTCAAAGATGAAAATTTGATTTTTTTTTTTCTATGTTGCATATTAACTTGTTGAAAAGTGAAAAAAATGAAATTTTTTTGCTATGTTGCATTTTCATTTGTTTAAAAATGAAAAAAATGATTGTTTTATTTATTTATATGTTGCATTTTAATTTGTTGAAAAATGAAAAATTGATTTTTTTTTTCTATGTTGCATTTTTTCCTATTCCCATTTGGCATTCCTCCATTGTTTTGCAGGTTAAAAACTTGATAGGATGAACTTTGAAAGTTGAAAGTTGAAACATCATGGCTATATGGCTTGGCATTTTCTTCATGTTGGTTCTGTTTTTTGTTATTATGGTGTTGGAGAGTAGGAGAAAGAGGCCTATTCCAGAACAGGAAGATGAAGAAGTGGGTTACATTGGATATAATGAAAATCCTGAAGAGGAGTATCAACCTGAGGAGGAAGGGGACTTAGGGGAGAGTGGAGATAATGAGACCACAGTGACAACAACTAAAATTGACCAGCCACCATTGTGGAAATGTTTTACTAGGCCTGAAGTACGAAAAGGGGGTGGAACCACTAAATTTATATGCCCCCATTGCAATACACAATACACAGGTTCATACACCCATACTAGAGGGCACCTTTGTGGGAAAAGGCCATGGGATGGGGATAAAAATACTGGAATCAAAACTTGTGTAAGTGTGTCCGCAACAGATAGAGCCAAATACATACGAGAGGAGGAGGAAGCCCAATACAAATCTAAAAGATCTAAGGGTTTCATTGAATCTTATGCACCATCACAACGTGGACAAAGAAGTCCATCAACTTCCACCCATGGCAGTGGATATGGAGGCACACCTGGACCAAACATCTTTTTAAGGCGTAGAACCATATCCGATTTCCTTGACGAAGGGTCGAGGAGTGATGTGGATTCAAAAAATTTCCGATTTCTCTATGCATGTGGGGTACCATTCAATGTTCTTCGCTCACCATATTGGCATGAAATGGTTTCTGCCATTAATGATGCCCCCAAAGGATACAAGAGCCCTGGGTATGACAAGGCTAGAACCGTGGGCCTTGATCATGAAAAAGCAAAAATAACTCATTCTTTGAGTAGAATGACATGTTCTTAGAATGAGCATGGGATGTTCATTGTATCTGATAGATGGACAAATGTAAAAGGCAAGCCATTGATAAGTGTTCTTGTTGTGTCTGTTAGTGGTGCAATATTATTTTCATGATATGATTATTCAGATAAGTTCAAGACCGGCATCAACATTGCAGAACCATTACTTGAAACAATTGAACGTATTGGACCATACAATGTCATTCAAGTCATCGCTGATAATGCTGCTAATTGTAAGGCAGCGGGAGCAATTATTGAGGATAAATACCCCAACATATTTTGGTCTCGGTGTTTGGTTCACACAATGAACCTTTTGATGCATGATATAATTAAAAACAAACAACCTCAATACAAATGGCTTGGTGATTTGTACAAGAGAGGAAAAAAAATGATAAGATTTATTACAAATCATAGCAATACCCATGGTCTTTTCCACAGTCACTCAACATTGGAGTTGTTGAAGATAGCAAAGACTAGATTTGATAGCTATTACCTCACCTTCAGGCGCCTTTTGAAGGTAAGAGAAACATTGGATGCCATGGTATCAAGTCCACACTAGCAGGTATTAAAGGACAGGGCAACAACATCAGTTGACAGGCAAGGTTTTGAACAGGTGGAGGAGACCGCTCTTGATCCTTTGATTTGGGCACGTGTGAGGGAAATTTTGAATTTCACCAAGCCCATTTATAACATGATTCGCTTTGCAGATACAGATAAACCAATGATTGGGGAGGTGTATGAGCAGATGGATAGCATGTTGGGGCAAATAAAAGATATTGTTAAGGAAAAAGATCCAAACTTGTATTCAATGATTCACAATTGTGTGTGTGCACGGTGCAATAAACTTAATGTTCCACTACATGCTTTGGCGTATATCCTTATGCCAAAATACTACTCTCCATCTTCGTTCGGCCAACCTGCACCTGGGGGTGGGGTTAGGATCAAACCTCATACAGATCCAAAGGTACAAGAGGGATATATGAAAGCATTAGACAAGTTGGTCCCTAACAGGGAGGAGTGTGCTAATCTGCGCCTTGAATTAGGCAGATAATTCAGTTTCACTGGTTTGTTTGGTTCTTTTCATGCAATGGAAGATAGAGACGGGTTTGATGCTCTCACATGGTGGGATACATATGGCGGCATGGGACTTTTGCCAAAATTGGCAAAAACAGTTCTCTCACAAGTTGTAAATACTTCTTGTGCAGAGAGGTGTTGGAGCACCTACAACTTCATCCATAATGTGAGAAGAAACAGACTCAACGAAAACCGAGTAGAAAGCTTGGTTTATGTGCACTACAGCTTGAGGTTGTTGAGTCATTATTGTGATCAGGCTTATGAGGATCTCTTATATAACGTTTGAGACAACAGCCCAGAGGACAATAATTTGGAGGACGTCACTATACATTGGAAGAATTGGAAGCAGAACTTTTGATAGATGAGGATGAAGCAGTAGCAGGCCTGCCATCGCCACACCCACCATCCGGTAGTAGTGCCAGTGTCAGTGCTAGTGTTCGAGTTCCAACTATTGTTCCTTTGCTACCTCTACCTACATCCTCACATGGAGGGCATGGGGATTCTAGTTATGGTCGTGGAACTTCTCACAAGGACACTGTTGGAAGACCACCATTACCACGAGTTGCTCATAAATTAGACATTTCTCGTGGCAAGAGGCCAAGCAATAGATAAAATAGATTTACAGTTTACTAGTCTTTTCTATTTTCTAGTAGTTTATAACTTTTTATAACTATTGAAACTTGACTCTTTCATATTTAATGGAAGATATTTTTTGTAAACAATATGTGACAATTTAAGTTTGAAGTTTGAAACTTTGAAGTTGGCAGTTATAAGTTTATAAGTCATTATGAATTATGAATATGATGCTTCATGAAAGTTGAAAGTTGTTTCATTTCGTTTCATTTTATCACATTTCATTTCATGTTAAATATTCTTTGTTGTAATGGTTACACTTAGCTTACAAGTACAACTATGGTGATCAATGAATCAATGATGATAAATGTTATATATTGAATTCTGAAAGCTTGAAACTTTAAGATTGATGAATCATGAGACTCAAGAGTCAATATGTTGTATGTTTCTAACTTATGGACGTTGTTGATGAAGATTATAACTTCTAGATGATTGATGTTATATGGTTCAATCTATGTTTTTATGTTTTTTATGTCTATTTCATCATTCTACATGCTTTTGTTGACATATATGCATCAAAATATAAAAAAATATAATATATATATATATATATATATATTTAAAAAAAACGCTCCCCAAAATGCTCCCGAACCGGGAGCTTTCGAAAATGGCACTCCCGCTCCCAAGTAACCTTGGATGGCACTATTGAAGGGAGGTGTGTGGTGCGACAAGAAATCTTTCTCATCATGAAATGAAGAAAGATACGTCTCGGGGGATAGAGAAATGCATGTCTTGGGGAACAAAGAAAATTATGTTCCGAGGGGAGATGAATATATGTCCGTTCCACAGGACGGAGATACGCATGTCCTAGAGGATGTAGATATGTGACGTGGAAAATTTGTTGATGTGACACAATGTCAGTGTGACACATGGCAAGCAGGAATGGCCTTTTTGGATAGCCGAGCGACTAGTTTTTGGATGACACGTGACATCACTAAAGGATGCCACATGGTAGGGTGATTCCACCCTAATGTCAGCGTGACATCAGCAAGACACAGTGGAAGCGGGTGAAATGGAGGATGATGCTAACGTGGCACCTAGGTGGCAGTGGAACGTGGAAGTTAGAATGGGTGCTTTTGGATGTTGATTTAGCCAAATCTACCAAACACGTGGTAGTGGTTTTTTGTAATATTCCCAATTAGCAGACAACTAATTGGAATATTAAATTTTTTTTTTTCCTTTCTAAAGTTCAGCAGGAAACAAAGGGGTCAAGGGACCCATAACTCAACATTAGAATAAAAACACTTTCCTAAAGTCACTTAGGCAGAATAATTAAAGGCAAGGGGGTCCATGAGGTCAAGTGACAGCACATGAGAGGTGGCAGTTTGGATAGCGCAGAGGCAGCGTGGGGACAGACAACGCAATGGTAGCGTGGGGACAGTGTGGCAGAGGGACAGCGTAGCACTAGTGGGCCCAAGGGAACTTTGGAGGCTCATTAGCATAAAAAGGGGACGAAGACAACCATTCTCATTCATTCATACATCTTTAGATTTTCTGTCTATCAAGACTAGAGCACGTTAAAGCTGTTTAGCTTACTTTGCAGTGTTGTTTATCACACGAGTGTCTCCGAGCGGAGATCCCAAACTCGTCCTCAAGGGACTTTGAGTGCCTGCTCAGGAGAGGAGCCCTACCTTCAGTTTTTGAGAGCAGCGTCATTGAGCCTGCCACCAGGATTACGTAGTCATCCCCAGGGCAGTGCAGTCACTCAAGAGGATTACGCAGTCAAGGAGGAGAGCAGCTCCGGGAGAGGAGGAAGCTTGTGAGATTTCAGTCTGGAGGCTTGTGAGAGGATCAACCCTTCCATAACCGAGTTCCTTGGGTAGTTGGAGGCCTTTCTTTCTAGCATTTCATCTCAGAGGCCACCGTACCCAGCAGAAGTGCGTAGTCATCCCAAGGGAGTGATTTTTTGGGGTCAGCCTTTCCGAAATTCCTTCGCGGGTTATTCTGGGTTTTTGGAGGAGAGTCCGTGTCCGAGTTTCAGATTTTTTTGAGCAGCGAAACATCCCTTTCTCGTAGTCCCTTTCCAACCAGTAGTAACATTTCCAATAGGACAGTGTAGAGGAGGAGCCACACAGAGTAGAGGTGGAGCAGACTCTAGAGCAAGCCAAGGTGCTATCATTCTGAGCACTACTTGTATTTGTCCCTCATTTCAGAAATATAAGAAAATGGCTCAGCAGTTCTGGTTTATTTGCAGTGTTTTCATTGTTTACTTCTATTTGCTGTAGTTTTTGTTTATGTTTCTTTGTATTATTGTCTATTCCCAATTTCGGATGTTACAGTGGTATCAGAGCTCATAGACTTGCCTTAGCCTGTGACGAAATTAGTCTATGACACCCGGAGATAGAGAGTTCATCACATACCGAAAGCAGAGGTCGCGAAGCAGAGAGCGTAGGCTCGAAATCACACCTGCCAAAGAGGACAACGTTCCAGTTGAGGAAGACAAAGGGAAGGCACCAATGGCAGATGAAAGAGATGAGGATAAGGAGTTGGTAATATCCTCTTAAAATCAGTGGAAGAGCTTTCCAAGACGATAGAGGAAATGGGGCAAAAGATTGTCAGAGAAAACAGACGGCATGAGATCCCAAGGGACTTTCACAACGGAGAAGGGTTGAGTACTTCTCACCATGTTTTGGAGCAGAACGCTGTGCAGCAGGTAGTGCTACGCACTAACCCATGTTCCACCATGCCCACATTCTTGACTTCGGGAGCGGGAACGAGAGAACCCCAGGAGCCGGACGTGGCTCATTACGGGGAATGTTTTGCAGAATATTAGTCATATGGGCCGGAGTTTGGAGACGCCCTCACCTTCAATGAGTTCTGCCCGCTGAAAAACAATAGCAGACCATGCAGCGAGAATAGAGGAGGGGGGTACATGCAGGGAAGTGACGTGCAACGTACCGTGGGTAGATTCTTCTTGCCTACCTATGATGGATCATCAAAGTGTTTGGCCAAGGCTTGGGTGGAGAAGCTGGACATTTATTTCCAGCTGAACCGAATGGCGGAGGTAGAGGCTATCAAGGTCGCAGTGTTGCACCTTGAGGGAGAAGCCCATGACTGCTGGTTCCACAGGATGTCTACGCTGGGTCATGCAGGGGTGACAAAATATGCGGAATTCACTCAGAGGTTGGTGGAGAGATTTGATCGGAAGGACCTGGAGGAACATTTTGTTGAGTTGACCAAGCTCAAACTGACGGGGAGCCCTGAAACTTACATTTTCGAGTTCTTGAAACTTTGAGTGATGGTACCAGACCTGTCTGTGGCCAGGAGAGTATGCATGTTTATTGATGGATTGGAAGAACCTTTGCGTGGGCTAATTAAATCCACTATGCCGCTGTAGGACGCAGTGGGGAGGACTACAGACTTGCAGGATGCCATGCTAAGGACGAGAGCTCCTTTTCCCCACAAACCAGTGTTCCAGTAGAGGGGGAAAGACACAAGAGCTCCACCCCCAAGGGGGAACTAGGGCCGGGGGCCTTTGGATGATGATACCCAGAGAGATTTGAGACGGAGGAAGCTGTGCTTCACTTGCCAGGAGCCATGGGCATTGGGTCATCATTGTGCTGCGTGAAAGGCACACTATATTGAGGTCTTCTCCGATAGTGAGGGAGAAGAAGAGGCATATGAGTTGGAGGGAGATGCTAGCACGGGTGCACCAGGAGGAGATCATTCACCACCACCTCCCCCAGCAGCAGGAGGATCAACGTTTGCACCTACCGAAGGAGTCCTTGTATATTGGCGGGGAGTTCCCAAGAACTTGACGCTGAGAGTTCAAGGCACAGTTCAGGGGCAACATGTCTCAGTACTGGTGGATAGCAGGGCCACACATAACTTCATTGATGCCCAACTAGTGCAGAGGAGGGGCATACCGACAAAGAGTTTTGATGGCTTCTCCGTTTTGGTTCCAGGTGCCAGGACCATGTAGTGCATGCGGTATGTTTCGGCATTAGCAGTGACCATGGGGACATACACAGTGATAGATCACTTTTTTGTGGTCGACATTCCAGATACCAATGTGGTATTGGGTGTATAGTGGCTTATTACGCTTGGGATGGTCACTACAGATTGGGAGACGTTGGAGATGGAGTGAACGGATAAGAAGAGTGGGAGGCATGTGATGATCAGAGGCATGCATACATACCCTCCCCAGACAGTCTCTGCACACCGGATGGAGGCAGATTTTTGGAAGGGAGACATAGAGTTGGCAGTGGAGCTGCGTATTTGAGAGGCAGGAGTCATAGGTCAGCCAATACATCTCGATGTGTAGTCTATATTGGACCGTTACTCCACGGTTTTTGGGGACATACCACCGGGGCAGCCATCAGACCAGGGGTTCGAGCATACTATTGGGCTGGAGCAGGGGATCCACGCAGCAATCACCACCCCCTGTAGGCACCCCAAGACCTACAAGGATGAGATTGAGAGAGCCATCCATGAGCTCTTGGCATTGGGACACATTAGGCCCAACACTAGTCCCTTTGCTTCTTCTGTAGTCTTGGTGAAGAAGAAGGACAGCACATTACGAATGTGCATCGACTACAGGGCACTTAACAAGAAAACCATGCAGAACTGCTACCCCATCCCCAGGATCGATGAGTTGATGGATGAGTTGAGGGGAGCGAAGTTCTTCTCCAAGATCGATCTGAGGTCGAGGTACGATTAGATCAAGGTGAGGGACCAGGATGTCTCCAAGACTGTGTTTAGATGCCACTACGACCACTTTGAGTTTTTGGTGATGCCCTTTGGGCTGACAATGCTCTGGCCACTTTCTAGTCTTGTATGAACCACATCTTACGTGGTCAATTGAGGAAGTTTGTGCTGGTATTTTTCGATGACATTTTCATCTACAACCGCACGTGGGAGGAACACTTGCAGCACATTGAGGTTGTATTGCGTATCTTGGAGGAGCAACATTTCTATGCTAAGCTATCCAAGTGCAAGTTTGGGCTTACATAGATGCTCTACTTGGGGCATATCATCAGAGTGGACGGGGTAAGAGTCCATGAGGAGAAGATCCGGGCCATCCGGGATTGGCCGGAACCGAAGAATGTGACAAAACTCCGGGGGTTTGTAGGCATTTGCACCTACTACCAGAAGTTTGTCAAGGGGTTTTCACAACTTGCAGCACCCCTCACGGATCTCACCAAGAAAGGGGCTTTTGGTTGGACAGATGCTGCAAAGGGCCTTTGACAGGCTCAAGGAGGTGATGAGCAGTTGCCCAATGTTGGCATTGCCGGATTTTACGCAACCCTTTGTGCTGGAGTGTGATGCTTCAGGAGAGGGAGTAGGCGTAGTTTTGATGCAGGGGTGTCATCCTATAGCTTTTGAGAGTCGGAAGCTACTGCCGCATGAGAGATTGTACTCGATATACGACAAGGAGATGCTAGCCATCATGCACGCGTTGGCCAAGTTCCGACAGTTCTTGGTGGGTAACAGATTTCGGGTGAGGACTGACCACAACAGTCTCCGGTTCTTCCTTGAGTAGAAACAGTTGCAGGAGAGACAACATAAATGGGTCAGCAAGATCCAGGCCTATGATTTTGACATCGAGTATGTCAAAGGGAAAAACAATGTGGTGGAGGATGCCTTGGCATGGAGACCAATAGCGCTGTCCTTGATGAGCCTTGACACAGACTGGAGGGCTCAACTATTGGTGGAGTATTCCAAGGACCGTTTTGCTTGTGAGGTGTTGGATGGGCAGGTGATAGAGGACAGGTATCGGGTGATGGATGAGGTCATCTATTACTGGAATAGGGTTTTCTTGACAAGTAACTCCCATCTCAAGGAGAATATCTTGCGTGCAACCCACGACTCACTGCTTTCAAGCCATTAGGGGTTCACCAAAACTTACAGGGCCATCAGGGAGAGGTTCTCATGGAGGGACCTCAAGGAGGACGTACTCTGACATGTCAGGGAGTGTGAAGTTTGTCAAAGGAACAAATGGGAGTTGAGTCACCCTTCAGGTTTGCTACAACCGCTTCCCATTTCGGAGGGGAAATGGGAGAGCATCTCCACGGATTTTATTACAGGATTGCCCATGGTGCAGAGCAAGGATTGCATCTTTGTAGTTGTTGATCGACTGACAAAGTATGCACATTTCTTCGCCATCTCCGCACGGTATACTGCTTCACAAGTAGTCGAGTTGTTCTTTCGGGATATTTTCAGGCTCCATGGTCTTCCAAGGACCATAGTCAGTGATCGGGACAACTGGTTCATGGGCGGATTTTGGCAGGAGTTATTCCATTTGGTGGGTACTGAGTTGACACCTAGTACTAGTTATCACCCACAGACGGATGGACAAACAGAGATAATGAACAAGTGGCTGGAGGGCCACTTGAGAAACTATGTCACGGGGCAACAAAAGGCTTGGCTGCGTTGGCTTCACCTGGGAGAGTACTGCTACAACACGACATTCGACATGTCGATTGGTATGTCTCCATTTTATGCTTTGTATGGATATAATGCTCTAACTCTTGTTGATGTCATGTTTGGAACTAGCAAGGCCCCAAGGGCCAAAGATTGGATCCAAGAGAACCAAGACATACTCCAGGCTCTCAAGGACAACCTGGCCACAAATCAAAACCAACAAAAATTATATGCAAATAGAGGCCGCATAGAGCGACAGTTTGAGGTAGATGATCTAGTTTACCTCCATTTTCAGCCATACAAAGTTCAAACAATCCATGATGAAGCAGAAAGGAGCGGAGAAGCTCAAACCCCGCTTCTATGGACCATACAGGGTGATTAGATGAGTTGGGGAGGTAGCGTATGAGCTAGAGCTGCCAACCGGGAGCCGAATCCACAACATTTTCCACGTCTCATGCTCGAAGAAAGGTCTTGGGCAGCAGGTGACTGCAACTATGGAGCTCTCACCTACAGATGATGAGGGGCATTTGGTGCTGCAACTAGAGGCCATTCTAGACACTCGGGAGAGACAGTTGAGGAGCAGGACAGTTAAGGAGTATCTGATCAGGTGGAGGAACCTTCTAGATGAGGATGCCACTTGGGAGGGGGAAAAGATCTTGCAGCATCTATCCTTGCAGTTGCTTGAGTACAAGCAACATTTTGGCGGGGAGGACTGTAATATTCTCAATTAGTAGACAACTAATTGGAATATTCATTTTTGTTAAATTTTTCCTTTCTAAAGTTCAACAAGAAATAAAGGAGTGAAGGGACCCATAACTCAACATTAGAATAAAAACACTTTCCTAAAGTCACTTAGGCGGAATAATTAAAAGGCAAGGCAGGGTTCATGAGGCCAAGTGATAGCGCAGGAGAGGTGGCAGCTTGGAAAACGCAGAGGTAGCTTGGGGACAGGCAACGCAGTGGCAGTGTGGGGACAGACAGCGCAGAGCAGCGTGGGGACAACGTGGCAGAGGGACATCGCAGCACTAGTGGGCCCAAGGGAACGTTGGAGGCTCATTAGCATAAAAAGGGGATGAAGGTAGCCATTCTTATTCATTCATACATCTTTAGATTTTCTGTATATCAAGACTAGAGCACGCTTAAGATGTTTAGCTGAGTCTGCAGTGCTGTTTAGCACACGGGTGTCTCCGAGCGGAGATCCCAACCTCGTCCTCGGGGGACTTCGAGTGACCGCTCAGGAGAGGAGCCCTACCTTCAGCTTTTGAGAGCAACATCATTGAGCCCACCACCGGGATTATGCAGTCATCCCTAGGCAGCGCAGTCACTCAGAGGATTACGTAGTCAAGGAGAAGAGCAGCTCCGGGAGAGGAGGAAGATTGTGAGATTTCAGTCTGGAGGCTTGTGAAGGGATTGACCCTTCCATAGCTGAGTTTCTTGGGTAGTTGGAGGCCTTTCTTTCCAGCATTTCATCTCAGAGGCCAGCGTACCTAGTAGAAGTGCGTAGTCATCCCAAGGGGTTGATTTTCCATGGTCAGCCTTTTCGGAATTCCTTTGCGGGTTATTCTGGGTTTTTGGAGGAGAGTCCGGTGTCGGAGTTTCAGATTTTTCTGAGCAGCAGAACAGCCCTTTCTCGCAGTCCCTTTCCAGCCAACAACAACATTTCCAGCAGGACAGCGTAGAGGAGGAGCCACGCAGAGCAGAGGTGGAGCAGACTTTCTGAGCAGGGAGAGAGAGACCATTTCAGCCTGCCTAGAGTAGGCCAAGGTGCTATCATTTTGAGCACTACTTGTACTTGTCCCTCATTTCAGAAATATAATATTGGCTCAGCAGTTCTGGTTTATTTGCAGTGTTTTCATTGTATGCTTCTATTTGCTGTAGTTTTTGTTTATGTTGCTTTGTATTACTGTCTATTCCCAATTTGGGATATTACATTGAATCAAGAGCTTTTGATATTACTGATTGATCCAAGCCAAGATTTTCAATCTTTCTTATATCATTTCTCGGATTTGTTCATTCTTTTAAAAAAATCCCTTCCTAGTTTTAAAAGAAAGTTTGGAAACTGTGGTGTCTGTCTTCCTTTGACTTTTCAGATGAAGAATATTCTTGCTTTTCTTCAGAAGAGTCTGAGTGTGGATCTTTATAGTTTTTCACACAACCTTTGTTTTCTGTATGGCTCTCCTTTTCTACCAAGTGGGGTTGGTGGGTAATCCTGCTTTCGAGGGAAGATCAATTTTCTTTTGAAGTAATTTTGGAAAATTTTAAGGTTGAATCTAGGCTATCAATAATTTTTATTCTTTTTCACTTTCCACTGAATCTTTGAATTTTCTTTTCTAGGTCTAACCTGTTCTTCATCATTTTCTTTCTTGTAAATTTATGAGGTTCTTTCTCTTCGTGAGAAGTGGCAGGAAACAGGAGAGGGCAAGAGTTAGCCAGGTACCAATAAACATGACATCTTCTGCAACAAGAGAACACATTGTCAGAATCAAGTATCTGGGTCTAAGCAATTCCCTCAACTTTCAAAGCTAAATCTTCTAGGAGTCCTTTGTGGATGTTCGTTTCCACAATTTTTTTGCACTAAAGAAAGCTCCTTCAGAAGGGGTTTTATTTCCCAAATATATCCTGTAATGATTTTCTATATATGTAAAAATATCACCCTGTCAAAAGTAAAGAGTAGGAAATTAGTGAGCCTTAAGTTCTAACCAAATAGAAATGGACTTAAACTCTGCCGAGTCTGGGTTAGAAATTAAAAGTTAGTATGCCATGGATTTAACCAAGGAGGGAGATTCCATACGAATACAAGCCTGATCACCTTTCTGCTTGCCGCTATTCCATACACCTGTTGGTTCCCAAAGAACCTTCTTGGACAGAAGTAGAAGCTTGGAGAATTTTTAATTGAAAAGGACCTGGAAAATCAATACACAGTTCTTTTATTTTTTCATTTTTCATTTATATTTTATAGTAGGCCAAAGTCCTTCAAATCCACAGATCGAAGCTCTGTTAGGGAGACCCAAAACCTTAAAGGAGGAAGCTCATTAGAAATATCCAATGGAGGTAAAGAATTTGCATTGGCCACAATGCAGAGGAGTCCTGGGCTTGTCAGCTGAAGGAGAGACCTGTTGAAGTGAGGGGATGACCCATTAGCCTCTGCAAATTCTCATTCTAATACAATTTACATTATTTTTGTGTATTTTCGAAGATTGCATTTGAAAATACATGTTTTTTGCATTTTTACTGCTAGTTTTTATAAATACGATTTGTTAATACTTGTAGTGAGAGAAGAAATCTGTGATGATATTTCTACCTTGGAATGGTTTCAAAGCAAAATTAAGTGGGTTAACAATTAAAGAAGAAATATTTGATTCTATTTTTGTCTTGGAATGATTACATATGCAGAATAAACTAGAAGAGAAATATGTGGTTCTATTTCTAGATTGAAATGAATGAGTGGGAGGACGTAACTGGATCAAAAAGGAAACTAAAACTGAGTTTTGTTATATACTATTCTAAAATATGAAGTCCTTACCAAACCCTTTATCTCCATCTACAATAGTTTTTCACGAAATTAATCTTTGACAGGTTTGTTCCCAACATCCAATCTAAATGGATTCCACATGTCAAGGTTCCATTGAGGATGATGACTTTTTTGGGGATGATGAAACTCACCAAGATAAGCTGAATACAAATTCAGTCTTGGATTTGGATAGAGAATGGCAAGCTAGATACAAGCAATTTCACACAGTATCCTCTTTGTCATTTTCCATTGCGTTATAAAATCCTACATCTGTAGTTATAAATAATTAACTTGTCTTGATAAATATTTAGGTTTGTAAGTGTTAGTCATCTATAATAGCTTGTGGAGCTTTGAAAAGATATCAGGTTGGCTATAGAGAAGGTCTGTTTGCAGGTAAAGAGACAGCTGCTCAACTAGGTTTTAATAATGGCTTCAAAGAATCAGTGTTGATTGGATATAATTTTGGCAAAGTTCGAGGGATTACAAGGTATCTTAAATTCATCTGTCTTTATTCTTTTCCATCTATCATGTCTGTGTTTCAGAGGGTGAGGGATATACTGCACTAAACATTATATTCAAGACATCTTTTGCAATTAAAATACTTGGTGATTGGTGATTTGCTAGCTAATAAATCTCAATCATTTTCAAATGCTACTCTAAAGTACTTCAGTGGTCCTTTAGGAACGACATAAAATCTACTCCTATTCAACTCAAAAAAAATTCATTTATTTCTTTATTTCAAGATAGTGTGAGGAAGAAAGGACTTGGGTAATGAGCGGTTTCTTTCAGAAATATATTTATCAGTAAAAAATAAATAGAGGTAATCTACGACTGTAGTAGAATTCTTGATATGTGAATATCAATTAGTTGAGTTCAACTCAATTTTGTTTGTGGAGATTGTGTACGATTTCATTAAAATATATTAGTTTTCTCTTTTTAGGTAAATTTTCACTAGAAAGTCTAACCTCTTTAAAGTTTGTTTGCAATCCTTCCGGAGCATGTGAAAGTAAAGTTGGTTGAAACAAGTGAAGGTAGAACCAAATTGGAAGCTCTTCATGGCAAAGTGAGTTCAATGTCAGGAAAGGACGCATTGAAGTTATTTCATGAGGATGTTTTGAAAGACGGAGTGGAAGCAAAAATGGGCAGATCAAAAGACAATTCTCAAGTGAGGCTTGGTCCTTTGAGTTCCCATTGCAAAGTTTAGGTGGTGGTATTGGAGTTGGATATTTCAATGCATATATATGTTGCTGTTATTATTTTGAATAATATTATCTTCTCCAATAATAAAATGAAGTCTTGTCATCACAACTAAGATGGAAAGCATTGGTGTTTTGTTGACAGGTGGATTTAGAAGGAAACCTTCAGACATTAAAACTTGAAGAACATATTGGGTCCTCATCAAATACGAGTTGTACAGGTGAACTCGCAGATTTGCACAGACAGCTCGTTTCTGTGCTTGAAAATACTTATTTGAAAGCTGCATGTTGAAGTTTCTAATTTGTTGGCGGTATCAAGATGTACAGTACTTGTGAAAGTTTGAAAAACCTCTCTAATTGTTAATCGAGTACTCAATTGTTACCGTAGAAGTGAGTACAGTTGTGTAGAACAAGGATTTTTTGTTCTAATTGAATCAATGTTGATCGCATTTGATCTTGATCCTAATGAGCGTTGTGCTTATATGAGGATAGGGCCTTGCCAAGGTTAAGGTTAGTAGGGCATTCCTATTTCTAGATGCTTTGCTAATTGAGAGTTGTTTTGCCTATTACTTGTCATCCATTGTCCATATTTTGATGGCGTTCCTTGTTAATTGGAATGGGAGCTAGTTGAAATTTATGACGAAGGTTGGTGATTGGATGGTGAATTGGTAATTGGTTCGTTGCATTTAAACATAATTAGTCATTACGAGCTGCACTTTCCCTACTCCTGTAAAGTATGATAGCCAAAGGCAACACTGAGGAGTTGCATGTAACAAATTTGGTTTTGATCATGTTTCTGGAAAATGGTCTGATCATTATATGCATCATGTTGTACTTTCACCCACAAGTGGCTAACGCTGATTACAAGTTATGGAATTTTACTTTCCGTACGAAAATTATAGAAATCTCTTAATCATTTTTAGCTGAGACTTATAGCTAATGTAATTTTTGAAAACTTTTTTTATTTTACTTTTAGAGAGCTCGGCCTTTTTTTGGTTGTTTCATAGTGTAACAATACAACTAGATATGGGAGCATAATTCGCTGTTTCTTTTTTTATTCTAAAATTTTGTTTCCTATGTAATTGATTCAGATCTTTTTACTTTAAGGATGCATACAAAATTGTATTTAAAAGAGCATGTAATTGTAAGATGCATACACATAAAAGAAATGGAAATTTAAAGACAACCATAAGGAACAAAGGTACACACAAGTTGATAACTGAGTTCACCCAGTGTGGGTTATGTCTTTGGGCCTTGCTCAATGTGGGGAGGTCTCTTTCATTAATTTTCAGCGAAATAAAAAATGCATACAATTTACAAATGACACCTTATACTTTCACTTCTGGGGATGGCCTGAAAATGGACACCTCTGCTGAATAAATAGACTGCATGGTTGAATTCCTGGTGAAAAGCTGTGAAAAATGGCTATAAAGTAGACCCTGTTATGTGCAGGTGACCTCTGGAGCTCTAGGGAATCTTTTAGATTCCCTGCAAGATTCTCTGCAGGGATATTCTTTCAAGATTCCAAGGATTTTTTCTTGAAAATCGTGTCTGATAGAGCATAGTTCTCGCAAGGGGCAAGGTTCCGTAGGCTTGGTTTCGAGCAGATGGTTCCGATGTTCGCTGGTGTAATATCCCAAATGGGAAAATAACAATAATAACAGGCTAAAAGATATTACGGAGACAACAAAACAAAAACTGATATCAAAACACCAATGGAGCGATAAAACACTACTGAGCCATTTTATTAATTTGCTAGAAATGAGTACAATGGAGGTGTTGGAATGAAGACACCTGGGCTTGCTCAAGGCAAGCTAGAGAAGCCCTCTGAATCAATGCTGAAATCCCCCACTGATGATACGTTGCATGGCTATAGCTCTGCGCTGCAATCTGCCAGAAATGCTGTTGCTGCTCCCGAAGAAATGCCGCTAGGGCCTGCTACACTGCTCAGAAAATTCCGGGACTAACCAGGGACTCTACTCAAGAAACCCAAAAAAACCCACGAAGGAATTGGCCAAATGTTGACCCCGTAATTTCGGCCCAATTTCCCCTAGCTCCTCTAGATGCTGGCTGAGTTAGGATCTCTGTCTAACACCTCAAATCTGCCCAGAATTTTTTTCCAAATTAATCTTGGCTTCTCCTCAATAAACCCAGAAAAACCTGCGAAGGAATTCTGGAAACGCTGACCCTGGAAATTCACCCTCTAGGGATGGCTATGCTCTCTCGTTGGGTACGCTGGCCTCTCTGATGAAAACACCAAAAGAAGGGCCTCCAACTCTCTGAACAACTCAGCTATGGAAGGGTTGATCCCTTCACAATCTTCTGACCGAAATCTCGTGAAGTTCTCTCCTCCGGATGCTGCTCCTCTCTATGACTGCGTAATCTTCCTGGAGCACTGTGCTACCCCTGGAAGTGACTGCGTAATCCTGAGGCTGAAATGTTATTGTTGCTGTCCAAAACTGATGGTATGGCTCCTATCCTGAGTGGGCACTCGAAGTCCCCCGAGGATGAGGTTGGAATCTTCGCTCAGAGACACCCTTGTGCTAAACAAAACTGCAAACCCAGCTAAACAGCTTGAGCATGCTCTAGTCTTGACAGACAGAAAATCATAAGATGCAAGAATGAATGAGAAACGTTGCCTTCCTCTCCTTTTATGCTTGTGAACCCCTAAACTCCCTTGGGCCCACCTATGCTGTGCTGTCCCTGTTGAGATTTTGTGTATTTGGGGTAGCATCAATTGTGCTCTAGGTCCCAAATTTTGAGGAAGGACTAGAGTTCACCTGATCTACAAGACCTAGAAACGGATTTGGGAAATTTCATCTGGTTTAGGAGATATTAAATTAATTAATTATTTTAATGTATTTCCTAAGTTAAAACTTATGAAAATAAAATAATTAAAGTGAATTTAATTAAACATGTGATGAAATTGTCTTAAGTCACACAAATCAAACTTTCTTTTAATCTTAGCCATTGATTAAAGATTTAATCTTGGTCGTTGATTTGTCAACGAGTAAAGTATAAAGGAAAGGCTTGGGGTCATTTGTAAGACACACAGAGGCAGAGCACTGAAGCTAAGCTGAGATTCTAGGGTGGGGTTGCTAAGAATTCTCAGAAGTGTTTCAGTTGTAGAGAGGGGAATTTAGACCAAGGGGATGATCTGATCCCGGGATCTATAATACACAAGAAGTAGAGAAGAGATCAACAAGGACAACGCAGAGAAAGGCAGCAGCAGCAGCCGTAGACGGCAGCAGCAACAGCAGCAAACGACAACAGACGGTAGTAGCAGCAGCGGATGGCAGCAACATCAACAACAATGTCTTTTAGGAGCAACACTGGGGTTTCTAGGCCTAGATCTGGCTGAGTTCTGTAAATCCCGTTTGAGGTGTGGATCAGTCAGTATTTTTGGTCTTAGATTAGCCAGGATCTACAGATCTAGAATTTTCTCTGTAGGTTTTTCCAGATCTGGAACTAGAGTTGTGTATTCAGAAATATTCTTAATAATAGAGCCCTCCAGCAGCCAGAGACCGATTTTCCCACATTGGTTTTTTCCGGGGACAGTTTGTCCAGAAATAACTGTCACTTTGTCTATGTGTTCATGTGCTTATTCTAGATCTGAATTGGTAGAGATCTGTTATGTGTTTTGCTTTGATGTTAACTTGCATTTATTCAGTTGATAACTTGCGTAAGTAGGAGAAGCTTAACCGGATTAACATAAATAATTTCTGCATAAGAATTAAGATTCATAAATTTCTATATGGAATCAGAGCAATTGCAGATCTAGAAGGGTCACCAGCTGAAGAATCTGAAGGATCTAGCTGTAGAAAGCAGCTGGAAAGGCAGCAGAAAAGCAGATCTAAAGGGACAACGCAATTTTCAGGAGGAGATTCACTCAGAGGGAAGGGTGACACTGTCCAACGTTGTGTCCTAGCAAGCCCATGCAATTACTGCGCAGAGGCAGCTCAGAAACATCACTGGTTGGGTCTGAAGCCAACCAGTGTGATTCAAATCTGAATCTGTCAGATCCAAAAAAAGTCTGCAGAAAAGTTGCAAAAATTCAAAAGAGCTGGTGGGGTTAAACTTCTGAAGTTTTCAGAATTTTAACCTTAGCACAAGTGACAAAGTTTGGGAAGAGATCATCTTCTCAGAGAGTTTCTTGCCAAAGGAAACTTGCAGTTTGGTCAGAGGATCAAAGAAGTTGAATCATAGTTGATTTGGTGGATTTCCAAGGAGGGAAATCAAGTGTCAGAGGGATCGGAGGGTTCCCAGTTCGAAAAGGATCCTAGATCCAAGATCTCTAGCATAGAGAAGAGGAGCTCTGACACATTCTGAGCAGATGGCTTCTCATGGACTGCGTGATCAGGATAGGCTAGAGGGCCTCTCAAACTTTTCGGTGTGGAAAGCTAGGATCTTGATTGTCCTTGAGGCATATGGTCTAAGAGACCATGCATAGTAGACCTTGGCCACATCGACTGACGCGGATCTCCTACGAAAGCATAAGGAGGCTGTTGGGCATGCCAAGTGGCTGATAATGGACAGTATCAAGGACCATATTGTACCACACATAGCTGAGAAGAAGACAACTAATGAGATTTGGAAGGCCTTGACTTCCCTATATGAGGGAAAGTATGTCCAAAGGAAGATGCTGTTGGAGGCCCAAATGAGGTCATTCATGATGACCAAGGGAGAAGACATCGAGCTTTTCCTCTTCAGATTGTAGTCAATCAGGGATCAACTCACTGCGATGGGTGCAACTGTAGATGATGCAGTGATAGTTAGGACTGCCCTCAATGCAGTCACGGATGAGTGGGAAACCTTTGTCCAAAGTATCTTGGGCAAAGCGGACCTCCCAGATTGGGATAGCTTGTGGTCAATCCTGCGGCAAGAAGAACTACGCAGATTCACCAAGAAGTAGCACAGCCCTGGATTGAGCAAAGTAAAGAAGGAAGAGGAGGAAGATGTAGCCTTGGCATCAAAGAGGCAGTCGAAGAAGAAGGATCTTTCTAAGATCAAGTGCTTCTAGATTGGCGAAATGGGACATTTTTCCAGCCATTGTCCAGAAAAGAAGAAGGACAAGGAAACATCTTCTTCCAAAGCAGCAGTGGCAGATGATGGGTCCAGAGATGATGTGGCCATGAGTGCTCATGAACCACGTAGGTGGGGTGACATGGACATGTATAGGAGCTACATGGAAGGAAGGCGGGATCCTTGAGCAACTCATCTCTTGGATCAACAAGCGAGCTACGGTAGCATTAAGATAGTAGCAAGACATGTGGAGCAGTGGGTGCATAGATCACAGATGAGGCAAGAGCAAAGGCAGATCTAAAGGCTGGGAGGAGCAGCGCAGAGCAAAGCTGCAGCAACGTAGAAGCAGTAGCAGTGCAGAGGCTGATGTGACTTCAGCAGCGAAGAGCAATGCAGAGCTGCAGCAACGCAGAAAGCTTCAGAGGGACAACGCAATGTAGCAGTAACATGATAGATTTCAGCACAAGGAGCTGATGTGACTTCAGTAGTGCAGAGGGAGTTTGATTGCGATGCCAGCACAGATCTGTAGCCTATGGAGCTTCAATGATGAGGATGCAGCCCATCAGACTTGTTTGTCAAAGATTGGGCAGGAGATTCGGTTGTTTCTCTCAACAACTGAAGTTGCAGTGCAGCAGATCAACAGTGGCAGTGCTATGAGTAGCACAAATGCAACATATTGAGAGGGAGCTGCAGTACAGTGGTTGCAGTGGTAGTGGCAGAGTCATGGGCAATAGTATAGAATGGTAGTAGCAGTGCAGAGTTGAGTGGCAGGAGGCCAAGCTTCAACAGCATATAACCAATGCCCAAAATCATGTAATGCATAAGTGTGATGTATTGTTAGAGAACACCTTTGATACTAAGAGGGAGTGTTGAGATTTTGTGTATTTGGGGTAGCATCAGTTGTTCTCTAGGTCCCAAATTTTGAGGAAGGACTAGAGTTCACCTGATGTACAAGACCCAGAAATGGATTTGGGAAATTTCATCTGGTTTAGGAGATATTAAATTAATTAATTATTTTAATGTATTTCCTAAGTTAAAACTTAGGAAAATAAAATAATCAAAGTGAATTTAATTAAACATGTGATGAAATTGTCTTAAGTCACACGGATCAAGCTTTCTTTTAATCTTAGTCATTGATTAAAGATTTAATTTTGGCCGTTGATTTGTCAATGAGAAAAGTATAAAGGAAAGGCTTGGGGTCATTTGTGAGACACATAGAGGCAGAGCACTGAAGCTAAGCTGAGATTCTAGGGCGGGGTTGCTAAGAATTCTTAGAAGTGTTTCAGTTGTAGAGAGGGGAATTTAGACCAAGGGGATGATCTGATCCCGGGGTCTAGAATACACAAGAAGCAGAGAAGACATCAGCAAGGACAACACAGAGAAAGGCAGCAGCGGCAACAACAGATGGCAGCAGCAGCAACAACAGCAGACGGCAGCAGCAGCAGCAATATCTTTTAGGGGCAGCGCTGGGGTTTCTAGGCCTAGATTTGGCTGAGTTCTGTAAATCCCATTTGAGGGTGTCGACTAGTCAGTATTTTTGGTCTTAGATCTACCGGGAGCTGCAAATCTATAGTTTTCTCTGTAGGTTTTTCCAGATCTGGAAACCGGAGTTGTGTATTCAGAAATATTCTTAATAATAGAGCCCTCCAACAGCCAGAGATCGGTTTTCCCACATTGGTTTTTTCTGGGGACAGTTTGTCCAGAAATAACTGTCACTTTCTCTATGTGTGCATGTGCTTATTCTAGATCTGAATTGGTAGAGATTTATTATGTGTTTTGATTTGATGTTAACTTGAATTTACTCAGTTGATAACTTGTGTAAGTAGGAGAAGCTTAACCGGATTAATAGAAATAATTTCTGCATAAGAATTAAGATTCATAAATGTCTACAGTCCCTCTGTGACATGCTTTCCCTTGCTACGCTGCGCTGCCTCTCCCACGCTGCCATTGCGCTGCCTGAACCCACGCTGTCCTAAGTGCCTCCTCTCCTGCGTTGTCACTTGGCCTCATGGGCCCCACTTCATATTTTAATTAATCTTCCCTGTGACTTTAGGAAAGTGCTTTTATTCCAATGTTTTATTCATGGGCCCCCTCACCCCTTTATTTCCGTCCAACATTAGGATTTGCCGAAATTAATCAAAATTAATATCCCAATTCGCTGACTGCTAATTTGGGGATATTATAATCCTCTCTGCCAAAAATTTCTTGTCCTCAAGCAATGCCTGAACAAGCCTCTTTTCTAGCTAATGCTCCCCACAGTCACTACAAAATGTGCCTGGGTCCCAGATGTGCCACTGAATCTTTCTTGTCCTCTGCATCGCCCTGATATGAAGGGATCTCTCAATGCTAGGATCCCAAGCCATCCTGTCCAACATGAAGCTCCTCCTACCCCACTCACCATCCTGCCATGCTAATGAAGTCCCCCACTCCATCAGTGACTCGTTAAAGCCCAATGGAAGATCTACATGATCTCTCCATGTAGTATGCAACTCACCCCTAGAGGTTATTGAGCTGTGTAGAGCTATAATGCTCGGGTCCCCTGCTAATCTCATAAAGGTGCCACCATGTTGTCACTGCGCCATTCTGACTATGAGATACCCCCCATCGTGCGCAGACTGTTTCCCTCTCTTTTGGGGCCTTGTGGAAAAAAATCTGTGAAGGCAAAGCACATCCCACCCGGGCATCTCCATGATGCTGATATCTACCCCTCCATTGCCGATCATGACCCTGAGCGACAACATAATAAGTCTACCGCGCCATGCATTGGAGGTCTCAGTGCTCTCTCCCGTGTAAAAAACAAGGTGGATTGGATCACCGTTTGCTCTGTCCCTGCTCATCACCAAGTGCAGTGATCCACCTGGCCAAGAGACCCATGGATCCCCCAACCATACGAGGCTCACAACTCCCACTCCCCGCGGGATGCCGCCGCGTAGCGCTACTACCTGTTGGAACCCATCTGGACCTCATCTCTGACCCCTATATGTTTCCCCTGGGTGGACCCCAAGTATCAGGAGTCTGTCCTACGCATGCGTACCTGCCCTGCTCTTGGAAAAACACGTTGTGATACACGCTATCCCAACTCCTGCTGATACACCTGGACACTGCTCGGAGTCTGGGTACCCCCTTGTAGACAAAATATATCATCTACCATCCCTCAAATATGAGCCCATGGTTGGGACATATGCTACCTTGGCAATCAACCATGTCGTCCGTAAGCCTGGATCTGTCGACTCGTGCACCTACCAAGTGTCTCAACTGGAGAGTCTCCTCCCAACTCATGACATGCAGTACCTCATCCAACGGTCTAGGGTGAGCCTCCCATGCCCTGCTCCCTGAATGGATAGTATCAAGGGGTACCAACCAAACACTCCGTGACCATAAGCAACACTGGAGGATGATGGGTAGGTATGTCCCAAAGGGTGTGACCAAGAGTCTACCTAAATGCTCAAGAGTAATCCTCCATATGACACTCTCTCTGCTGCGGATTTGCTGATAACACACTCGTAGCCCAATCCCATGCTCAACAAGATCCTCATCGATCCTAGGTGAGCTGCATCCCATGGTACACCTACTGCCCCTGTCCATATGTCTCTTTGGAGGCAACGCTCCAAGAGCCCACTACTCCACATCATGTGTCATTGCATACCACCAAGTATCACTGCAATCCTCGACCTGCACTGTATGCTGCAACCCACCTCTGTACACCAGTGGATACCCTCGGTAACAACTATATTGTCCTGTACCGTCATGTGTCCATCTTGCATCACCGCACCTGTCACTCCCCGCATGTACTCAATGCAATGGGAAGCACTCCTACTCCACAATGCAGTCTGACATACTACAATACACCCCCATGCATCGCCATGCCCATCTACAAAATACTGCCCAATGATGAATTCCCCTACACGTCCCATGGTGTGATGGTCTAACGCTATATCCATGCTCGATCGGTACCATCACCTCCACTGACGCATCACCATACTCCCCAATGAATGGATCTCCCTTCCAATTCCTCCGTGAGGGACCCAAGAAGTGAATTTCCCTAGGTAACAGTAGCGATGCCAATCCTGCATTGCTCCTCTGTGTCCTCCATGCCCCACACAAATGCGAAGAATCCCCAGCTCTATATAAGGCACTGTTTGGTGGCCTACCAATGCCCCCTCCTCTGTCAAACTCCTGCCAGAGTATGCTGATCATCTCGTGATCCTGTGAACAATCCTCATACCATGAAAACTCAAGAAGTCCGTACCTAAACTGGTTGGACACTAGTGCTGGATGAAATTACCGTAGTGAATGTGTACGCTCAACTATTAGGTCAACTAGCATACCTGGGAAGTGATGGGTAGTCTCGCCCGGATCCCAACGCCAGTCGAGCTTCCAGTAACCCCAGTGCCTGGAATCTCTTGCTGAGCTACACCTCGGTGCATCACCATCTCCATAACCCACTCCACCGGGTACCAACTCATAATCTCTCGCCATCCAACCCCAAGTGAGGGATCAAATCCACGAACTCTTGTACCTAGAGCAACCTTGACATGCAAATGTTGCACCCTGTGCAACTTATGTCGTCTCATCCCACTATCCAAGTCAACGCATGAGATCTGACTAGGTAGCTC
This sequence comes from Pinus albicaulis, assembly GCA_034641835.2. Taxonomy (NCBI): domain Eukaryota; kingdom Viridiplantae; phylum Streptophyta; class Pinopsida; order Pinales; family Pinaceae; genus Pinus; species Pinus albicaulis. Next base: position 135,136 of record JAXQQM020075980.1, read on the forward strand.
CGTCTCTCTCTCTCTAATGGCCAAAGGTGACCCAACTGTGCTACTAGCCCCATCTATGTATGCCTGAAGGGGGCTGCTCTGATGCTCTAATGTGTCCTCTAGTTGTACCATAAGTTTCTTCGGCTGAATCATCACAAGTGACTAATCATCCTGAACATCTCCCATAGAGTCCCCTGATACCACATGCACACTGGAATAAGAAACCGACCTACTGTCATCAACTCTGCATGACTCCTCATGCTCCCTAGAAGCATCCTCATATGACCCCATGGACACATCCAAGGAAAAATCCTCATCCTGACATCCAAAAGGAATGTCCTCCTACTCTACCTTTGTACCTCTTAGTGCCTCATCAAAGGTGGATATATCTCTTGGCACCTCACCCATCTGTTGTGCGCGGTTGTCACCAAAAAACTCAGACACGACTTCGGTCATCACCTCAATGGATGGCTCTACTGGGGTAAGCTCTACTCTCTCCACTAAGATGTCAACCGACAGGGTCAAGGAGGTCTCCAACAAGGGTGAGTCTCGTGTCAGACTAGGTGTATCCACGAGCTCCCCACAATCCTGTGTGCCCTCATCCTCCAAGTGTGAGGTAGCCATTTTGATGGCTTTCCCCTCTGTTATTCGGTCAACCTGGAAAGAGGCAGGGAAAATTTTAGGGGCGAATTTTAGCCCA
>JAXQQM020066497.1:0-68751 GCA_034641835.2 Pinus albicaulis
TGTTGTATCCATTACTTGTCATGTCAGTTTAATTAGCATGTGGTGTCGCCAAGTGGTCATTACACCTGTCCCAAGGAAGCCAAGGGGCGTCTTAATTGCATCTTGTTGTGGCTCATTTGCATTTACCTTTGAAATATTTTTCAAAACACCAAAAAAGCATATATGTTAGAAAATGTAAAAGTTTATATGTCAAAGAATAATTTTGATTTATATGTTGGTACATTAAAATTTCGTGATGAGATGTGAAGGTAGGTCGAAGGATTGGATAACCAGAATAAATCTGTTAGTGTCCCGTGATTTGGCAGATTGGTAAACCAAATGATAGGGTAACATCATATTACTCTTTGGAGTCCTAGGACCTAGCCTTCTTGGAATCAGAGAAGGCTCTCTCTATTATGCGAAGGATGTGAACTTGTTCGCTTTGGGTGATTTATTTTAGGCTATTTGTTAAGTGTAGGTTTGTTTGTTTGTTTTGGGTTGGGGTAAGATGATCAAGTAGGATAGGTGGAGTGAGAGGTTATCAAATCAATTGGGCAATGGAGTCTATGAAGTTATTGATATCTTGGCAGTGAATTGAGGTACATCACAGGGAAAATCTAGTGTAGTTAATGGATCTTTTAAGTTTATGTGTGAGGTGAAATGGACAATAATTTTGGGAACCAAGGTAGGGAAAAGGGCAGTTAAGAATCCTTTGTCAAATACCCATGAATAGGGAGGTATTTAATATTGATAAGCAAAATATACTAATCATTAGGTAGGGCGCACCATTTACTCAGTGACAATACTTTAAAACAAATAAACATTCAAGATAAACAATCCAGTAAAACATGGAAGCAAGACAACTTATCTAAACTCAATGATTCAACTTTCAAGATTTGAAAACATATAAGAGACAAATAGCATCAATAAATGAAGAGGGAACACCTAAACATCATTCATTAAACTATAAAGAACTTCGAGGCAAACTGATAAGCATATTCAAAGGGCAAGATCGAAACAAGACCTCTTTGACTTAACCTAACAATCAATACATCAAAGAGAGATTTCAAGACATAGTTTAGATAGCCTTAAACAAGCAGGGATTACCATCAATCATGTTTATAAACTAGCATACTAATCCAATAATGAAATAGACAAGATTAGGTGGGCCTAAGGAGTAATGAAGAATTCTTTAAGCTAACCCAACAGAAGAAAACATGAAAACAATAGCTAACAGGAGGACTGAGGTGCCTCAAACAACATTTCTCATCCTATACTCTTATGAGCTATTGCAAAATAGAAAGATGGACATATGGAAAACAAGAAAAAACATTAACATATGAGAGATACATCACCATTAACTAAACTCAGGGATCCTGCAAGCAAGCCTTCATCACCATCAATCAAGGCAATCCATCCACAAGCTCCACAACACTAAATTGTTCTTCAACTTCCAAAAACCATGTATTTCTCTTTAAAACATCAAGTTCCCAACTGTTTACAATGAATCCTCATGCCTTATATAACAAGCAAGGAAGAGGAGAGCCAACTAGAGCATCTAGAAGCCTATTGGATAACAAGAAATATCCTAAGTTGTCCTTGAGGCCTTGCAAGGCCCAAGGCACAAAATATCTAAAAAATATATTTTTCATCCCAAAATAGCAATTATATTGACTTTTAGGCCCTGACTAGTGTTGGTCGCTTTAATTGTTTTAACAATTCAAGCTCCACATAAATTGTCAACCCGAGGAATTCTGTTTATTCCAAAGACAATCACGCACTGGATATGCTCAATTCCAAAAGAAAAAATAATGTTGTAGTAAAAAGTCACACAATTATTAATCATACAAATCTAATTATTCACACCCTGTTTAATCAAAGCTGAAGTTTACTTATGTTATAGTAGAAGAAATTCTTCTATTGCAGTTTTTAAGAATCCAAATAAAGGGAAATCATTCTGCAGGAGAGGAAACCAATCAACCATAACAGGGAACAAGACCCTATTCCTTTAACTAGGAACTTCAGCACCTGCTGCCTGACACTAATCACACTGTAGAAAAGATAAACTCAAGAGAACAGGACCCTATTCCCATGAACGGGAACCTTCAGCACCTGTCTCCTGTTTCTAATCACACTGCAGGAAAAAGAAAGTAAAATTAATGGGAACAGGACCCTATTCCTTTGTACAGGAATCTTCAGCACCTGCTTCCCAGCATCAATCATACATTCAAACAAATAACAGAAATAGATCTCTTAACTTCTTAAGAATGAATGTACTAAACACATGCAGCGTTAAAGGAAACAGAATGCTCAATAAACTACAGAACTGTGTAACTGGTGTTTCAGCAAATAGAATTAAAGTAAAGCGCGAATATCATAAAGAAATCTAACAAACTACAGGAACAGTCGGGCGAATCTTGTGAGGAAGGCGGGCCCTTTCCTTCTCACAAGATTCCCCAGGGAAAGGATTAAATTGAAGCGCTCAAAAGGAACTTTTATTCATCTGTCAAAAGAAATGATACATTACAAATGGAGTCTAGCTTCTGTCCTCTCAAACACAATATTCTCCTGTAGTTTTCGAACTCCCTTCTAATGATGATGTCTCCTCTTTTTAAAGAGGAGACATCTCTTACAATTACATTGGAGCAAATCTATGTTTATCCCAAATCTGTTCTTCTTTCTTAAAACAGGGCTATTATGTTCTTCCATAAAAAGATATTGTTACAACAGATACAAAAAGAGTACTATCTTCAGAATAATCCGTGTAACCACGTCTTCATGTTGTTGCCATTTTTCCAAGAAATACTCTTCCAGAATCGCAAATTACGAATAGTGACGGAATTTGCGTGCCTGCTGGCTGTTTCAGCAACGGAGTTAACTGTTTCAGCAACGGATTCGACTATTTCAGCAACGAAGTTTGACTGTTTCAGCAACGGCCGATTGTTCCAGCACAGCACATAATTTATCTGCGATCTTTTAGACTTATGTTAGCAACAATCTACTTCGATTAATGATGAAATATAAGAGTAATATGGAATTATATGTAAACGGATTAAATATATAATAAAGAAGAGGATTTTATATACCTTTGGATAAAGTGAATGAAAATGATGATGGAATCCTTTTTAAACATGGTTATAAGGGTAAGGTGGTGTCAAAATATATAATAAAAATGATACATAGTGAGGTCCTAACATCCCCCCCAGCTGAAAGGGTTGCATGTCCTCAGGCAACTCCTAGTCTGAGTCAGAGTCTGAGTACTGACTCTGTGCATGCAAGTTGCTCAAGCAGTAGCTGGAGAAGGTGGCTTCTGTCGGAGCTCGGAATCCTCGATTGTTCTGCAATTGCTGCAATGCTATAGCCTCATCTCTGTCAGCCAATTGGTAGTGACACTGGTATTTTTCTGTAGGCATCCATAGAATTGGAAAATGAAAATGGTAACCAATCCAGTTTTCTCCACAATGCCGAATACATCTGATTTAATTAGGTACCCTGGAAAGTGCAGCTTGAAGATTATCAGGGCTGAAAGGGTGATACTCTTGTCTTTCCTTGCATGCCTATTGCCAAAACATAGTGTTGGCATTCAATGCAGTAGTCTCCTTTACTCTGATTAGCTGTAGACACTTTAAAAGTGTTGAAGCCTGCAGTTGTTGTATGTACCTGTGCATTCCTGGCTTCTGCAAGAATCAGTGATATTGTGCTACAAACATAGCCGGATTTGAAGGTTCCGGTCTAATCCAAAGGAGCCGATTCTCTTCATTATGCCTACTTGCAATAAACGCAGTTTTCCAGGTGAGCTGATTGGCCAGGAATGAAACGAATGCCCTAATTTGTACATCACCTACAATTGGAGTGAGATTGACTTTTCTATTCTCAGGCATGGCCTCGTTATGGAGATAAAGTTCACACAACAAATGTTGGTCACTTTCAGGGGCCTCAGCAAAAGTCTTAACAAATTGTTCCGCAGTAAAAAATTCATGAGGTCTGCCATCCTTTATTGCCTTCAATTGAAAATAAACCAAACGTTCAGAGAGGAAGAGAGAATAATTCAAGGAGGGTTTTCGGGTAGCCATCAATTTTTGCACTAATGAAAACATCAAAACCAACTTTTCCTTTGATTCTTTGACTTCTTTCTTGGAATCCCTGAGCTGTTGCAATGTCTGTTCCCAAATATCCCAGTTGGCATACATGTGGTTCTGCCATGCCAACTTATGCTGCTGCAATATTTTATCTTGATCTACAGCATATTGTTTCTTCCAGTTGTTCATAAGTTCTAATTGTTTCCATGGCAGGGTCTGTGTCCCAGCATTAGAAGTACTGGGTTGGGGCATTGTCTGAGTGGCTGAGCTGACTAGCACAGGGCGGGATATCTGTGGTTGGGGCATTGTCTGAGTGGCTGAGCTGACTAGCACAGGGTGGGATATCTGTGGTTGGGGCATTGTTTGAGTGGCTGAGCTGACTAGCACAGGGCGAGATATCTGTGGTTTAGTTTCTTTTTCCAGAATTTTTGAGGGCCCTACTGGTTCTTGTGTGGCAGTAGGGTGTTCTTCTTTAATTGCAGCTGATGTAGATGCCTCAGATACCTGAATTTTGACTACTTTGTATCCTGCCTGTTGGTAAATGTTACCACACTCATGGCACATGTATTCTCTGCATGGATCCTTATTTTGTGCTGATGCTGTGTGTGCTAGCATGTAGAGATTCAATTCTCTATCAAAGAATTCTCGTGCCATGATTAATTCATTCTTATAGGCCTCTAGTTCTGACTTCAAAAACTCATTTTCCTCCAATAAAAATGCTATAGTGTGTGAACCCTGTGTGCTAGTTAATTCTGCTGGGGTTGCCTGCTGATCCACAGCTGTAGCTGGTTCTTGTGGAGCAGCTATAGCTGGTTTCCTTGTATTATCATGCTTGGTGTATGATTCTTGTACCATAGTGGCTGGTTCTTGTGTTTCAGCCTCTGGGTAAGTGACTAGTTCTTGTGTGGCAGTCACTGTTTGAGCAATAAACAATGTCATGTTATCCCAGGGCACTGGTTCTTGTGTGACAGTGTCACCGGACGAGACAGGTTGGGGAATTTGGAATGGTGGTGAGGATTGAAGTTTTAACAGGATAGTGGCGGGGTCAGGGGAAATGGGAGTAACTCATGTTTCAACAGTCATTTTCATTTTCCTTTTTGGTAGGAAAGTAGAGAAGTCAGTGTCTTTCCTTTTCTTTGTAGGAGAAGATTCTTTTCTAGGGGAAGGGCTTTCGGAAGAAGTGAAAATTTGGGATGTGGCCCTTGTTTGTCGTTTTGAGACAGAGACTGTTGGGGTTCGTCTCTTTCTTTTATGAGTAGGTGGAGATGGGGGTGTTGGAGACTCATTGATAGGGATAGGAATAGTGGGAAGGGGTGACTCTACTAAGTGGGACGAACTTGGGGGTAGGTCAACTGGTTCTGAGGACGGAATTACTGGGGGGTCTGGGATATCGTCCAGTTGCCTTTCATAAGAACTCTCAGGAGTTTCTTGGGAACTTCCGGCTTGTTGGGGAATTTCGGCTTGCTGGGGAATTTCGGCTTGCTGGGGAATTTCGGCTTGCTGGGGAATGAGGAGTGGATTATTCAGAGGGGGGTTTTGCTAAGCAAAACCCCTCTAAATTAATAATTTACATAAACGATGATGGGTAAGGGATAAAAATGGGAATTTAACCCGTCTGCAATAATATGACATGTTTTTGATACAACCAAGCAGATAATAGGGAATATTGACTAATCAACCATGCCTCAAATGATTCATCAAAACGAAGTCGTGTTGATAGACTACCTGGTAACGCCCTTCGCATGTCAAGTAGTGCTTGATGAATTTAGCTACTGTTGGCCATGGTCGAGGTAATGAATGCAGACTTATACCACGACCTTTAAGTTCAACCGGTTCCTCTGGAAGAAGAAAATCTTGCTGTGCATTTAAAATAACTTGCTTCCTACTGAACCAGCGAGCCCCTATAACCGGAAAACCTGAAACTTGTGCTATATATTCCTCTGTGACTGAAATTCGGACCCCTTGAACCACTGAATAATTCCCCTGAAGATTCTGTGCGAACTCTAAAACTTGCTGCTGATCAAATTCTCCTAACCTTTCGAAGTATGTTGTCCATCCTGCTTGTTGAAAAATTTGGTAGGCCTCCGGGAACAATTCGAGAAGAGTTATTGAACCAGGCTCGTGTCTGATAGCCGACCCTCCCATAGCTACTAGCTTGAGTCACATGCAGAGGTGCAGAGAACAGAAACATAGGCTTTGGTCAAGCTAATTGTTGCAACAGAGGATATGGAGTCTCAATGACAGCGGAAATAATAGATATGAAAAGTGACGGAGGATTGGATGGTTTGGAATGATGATTCAGTTTTCGAAATTCCCCCCCTTACGTATGGTGCAATGATGTTTAAGCGTGTGGAGATTGTAATCATTATGAGCAAGATCCTCTCTTTAAAATATGATTTAACTGCATTACATAAAAACCGCATACCTTATATTTTTACCTTTGTCTTTAAAATTCAAAGTATAGAGTGCTTCATAATGGCTTGATATTAATGGAAGAACTTGTAGATTTCTCTGAAATGTAGAACAGGAGCATATCAGGATCTACTCAATACTGAATAATTTTCACCCAAAGGATCTGAAGAGTAAAAGTGGAGAGCTGAAAAGCTTGTATAGTAGAGGAAAAAAATGATGTTTTAATGATGAAAAGATAAATGACAGGTTGCTGAAACTGGTGTTTCAGCAACGGAAAAATGAATGACATGTTGCTGAAACTGGTGTTTCAGCAAAGGGGAAAATCAGGAAAATGGGATATAATGACTTGGGTTTAAAACAAGTGGGGGAAGTATTTGATAAGGGATAATTTCAACAGTAAGGAATGGGAAATACTAGCTGAAGGATGATATTTCAGGAATGGTAGAAGTGGGAAAAAATGGAAAAAGGGAAATAATGTAGAAATGGAATAAAAGGGATATTGCTAGGAAATGGGTTGAAATGAAGGGAACAAGCTTCTATGATTGAAGCTTCAGATCTTCTTATGATGAATCTGTCCTCCTTAATAAGCTTTCCAGAATCTGCAAAATTCAATTGTAATATGCCAACCCTTGATAGGGATTATTAGTTTTAAATCTAATATAATACTAAAAAAATACAGTGCAGAAAATTAAATGCTGTGAGGAGCAGAAGACTCCCCTAGAAAAAGATAATGTGTATTAGTCATGCAAGCAGTATTGAAATCCTCTTTAGAAACAGGGCGCTGGTACAAACGAAGCCTATGACCATTGACTAGTAGAGGTGTTTTAGAATCATCAATTGTTAGAAGTCTTACTGTTCCATTAGAAAAAAAAGCATCTACTTCATATGGTCCAAGCCAACGTGTACGTAGCTCACCCTGAAAATTTTCAAACCGAGAGTCATACAATAAGGCCCAATTACCTTTTTGGAACTGCTTGTGTTTGATAATTTTATCATGCCACTTCATTCTCTGTTGTTGAATCATGGTTGTTTGGTGAATGGCATCTAATCTCTTTTCATCCAATTCAAGAAGCTGCTGCAACCTGGCTGTCTGCACATCATTCAAATCAAGATTAACAGCTAAAGTAGTTCTTAGAGTTTTAATTTCAAATTCCACAGGAAAAACAACTTTTTTACCATAAACCAATTCATAGGGAGAAAAACCTGTAGTGTTTCTCCAAGTATTTCTGTAAGCCCATAGTGCTTCAGGGAGCCTTTGAGACCAATCCTTCCGGTTATCCTTCATTATTTTAGTTAGAATGGCTTCTAATACTTTATTTGTGCTTTCCACCTACCCATTGGCCTGGGGGTGGTATGGTGTAGTCATTCTAAGATGAATATGATATTTATGAAGGGTAGACTTAAAACCATGAGAATTGAATGGAGGTCCTCCATCTGTAACTAGCTCTCTAGGAATTCCAAATCTAGTGAAGATTTCTTCAAATAAGAAAGCTAGGACAACCTCTTCATTGGCTCTAATAAGTGCTTTGGCCTCCACCCATTTAGTCATATAGTCTGTACAGACTAATATATAAGTTCTTTGATTGGATGGAGGGTTAATGGGTCCTATGAAATTCAAGGCCCATCTTTCAAATGGTTCAGAAACTACCTGGGGGTTTAATGGCATTTGGTCTCTATGATTAGGTTGACCCATTCTCTGGCAGCTGTCACAAGCCCTTACATATTTCTTTGCATCCTTAAATAATGAGGGCCAATAGTAACCCATCCTCAGAATTTTGTGTGCTGTTCTCTTATCAGCAAAATGCCCTCCACAAGGGCCATCATGACAAGCTTTCAATATGTCATACACTTCATCTTCCCTAATGCATCTTCGGATTTCCTGATCAAGTCCTGTGTAGAAAAGACACCCACTTATCCAGCTATACCTGGCACTTTGTTGAAAAATTCTTCTCTTTTCTCTGTATGACAGGTGTGATGGTAATTTTCCTGCAACCAAATAATTGGCAATATCTACATACCACGGAGAGTGAGCAGAAACTGCAAATAGATACTCATCAGGAAAAGAATCATCTACTGGAATATTATTATCAGTTTTTAACCGTGAAAGGAAATCAGCCACCACATTTTCTTTACCAGGACGATCTACAATTGTGATATCAAACTCCTGCAGTAATAATAGCTATCTGGTAACTCTGGCATTTGTGACATATTTTTTCATTAAATACTTAATAGCCGAGTGGTTAGTGTGGAAAAAAGTAGAATAACCAGTGATATAATGTCAAAATTTATTAATGGCATAAATTACTGCAAGAAACTCTTTTTCGGTAACTGTATAATTAAGCTCAGCAGGGGTCATGTTCTTACTGATAAAGTAGATAGCATAAGGAAGATGATTCTCCTCTTGTCCCAAGACAGCTCCAATTGCAGTGTCTGAAGCATCAGAAGATATATGAAAAGGGAGGGCCCAATCAGGTCCCCTCAAAATAGGAGCAGTAGATGACTGATGCTTGAGTTCTTCAAAAGCTTTCTGACAAGAATTAGTCCACTTAAATTCAGCATTTTTCATAAGCAACACAAATAATGGAGAAGCTATCTTAGAAAAATCTTTAATAAATCTTCTGTAGTATCCAGCATGTCCTAGAAAACTTCTCACATCGGTTTGTGTTTTAGGAACAGAAAGATTCTGAATGACCAATATTTTAGATGGATCTACCTGAATACCTTGAGATGAAATAAAATGTCCAAGCACTACTCCTTCACTCATCATCATATGAAATTTTTCAGTACTTAGGGAGAGGTGAGCTTGTATACATCGTTTAAGTACCTTCTCAAGATTTTGTAATGAATCTTCAAAAGACACACCATAAGGAGTAAAATCATCCATAAATATTTCCATAGAGTCATTCAGCATATCAGAAAAGATTCCTATAACAGCCCTCTGAAAAGTTGCTGGTGCATTACATAGCCCAAATGGAAGAACTCTTTATAAGCAAAAGTTCCCCAAGGGCTAGTGAAAGTGGTCTTGTCCTGGTCTTGGGGTGCAATTCTAATCTGATTATACCCACTGAATCCATCTAGAAAAGAAAAGAATTTCTTCCCTGCCAGACTATCCAACACCTGATCAATGAAAGGTAAAGGAAAGTGATCCTTTTGAGTAGCTTTGTTCAAGGCTCTGTAGTCAACACATACTCTCCATTTCCCGTTTTTCTTAGGGACAATTACCAATGGGGAAACCCATTCACTGTCAGAGATGGGGTATATAAATCCTGCATTAAGCAATTTTTGAAGTTCTTCTTTAACAATTTCTCGTAAATTAGGGTTCATTCGTCTTTGGGGTTGACAGACTGGTCGGCATCCCTCTTTAATGTAAATTCGGTGAGTACATAGTTCAGAAGAGATCCCTTTCATATCTGTGTAATCCCATGCAAATGCTTCCTTATATTCATGCAATAACTTCATTAACTGTTGTGTTTCAGCAACTGTTAGATCAGGATTTATGTTTAATGTCTTGCCAAGTTCAATTTCAACTGTTATGCTTTTAGATGAGATGGTGGTTAATGTCTGAGATGAGTCTTCAGATTCAATATTTTCTTGGGTATCTGTTTCAAAAATTGCAGTCAATTGATTGTGTGTTTCGGCAATTACAGAAGAAGGTTCACAAATAAAATTATTAATTATTTCATCCTCTGTATTGTCTTTAAGAGTTAAAGCTTGCCCAATAGTTAGAATAGGCTGAACAACATTATCATCATAATCCATCCACATAGAATCTTCATTATTAATTATGGGTGTAGCATGAGGATAAAGAGTAAGTTGTTTGGTTTCATAACCATTAGAAATTGTCATTGAACCAGATCTGCAACTAATAAAGGCATCAGCTATGGCCAGCCATGGCCTCCCCAGAATTAAAGGATGTCCCCCCAGCTTTGTTTTAGTTTGCAATACAACAAAATCAGCTGGGTAATTCCAGGATTCAACTGAGATAAGTAGATCTTCAACAACTCCTTCAGGTTTAATTGTAGAACGGTCAACCAACTCTAGAATAGTAGGTGTATCTCTGATTGTGTTATTCAGCTGTAACACCTGTGAAGTTTCAAGAGTCATTATGTTAATTGCAGCACCTAAATCTACCAGAACTTGAGGAATCATTGTTTTACCAATTTGAACTGTCACGGTAGGATGGTTGGGGTCACCATATTTCACAGGAGGGGTTTTTCCGGACATTAATGCAGATAAATCACCCATCACATGTACTGTAAGGGGATCTTTAGTTTTCCTACCAGGTTTCTTAACACAAATATCCCTTATTGTTCTGGCATAAATTGGTACATCTCTTAATGCCTGTAAAAGTGGAATTTTAACATACAAGTTTTGCAATTCCCCTAAAAGATTAAAAGCAGGTGCTTCAGGCGTTCTAGTTAAAACCAAACGCTCGGGGAATGGTGGTTCTGTTATTTCAATACTCTTGTTAGAGGGTGGTTGTGCTTTCTTATGTTTCTCAGTTTCCTCTTTATCAGAATCAGAAGAGGTTATGTCATCAATAATAGGCTCTACTATTTTCCCGGATCTCAAATGAATATCATTACATTGCATAGTAGGAAATATAGGCTGATTCTGAATATCAATGACTTGCACAACTTTATTATTAGGGTTAGAATTTGGTTGCACAGGTAGCTGGGGTCTCATTTGGTTATTTTGTGGAGCATTTGATGGCAAAGGAAGTGGTTGTGTGGTTGTTGAAATTGAGGAAATTGATTTGGATACGGGAGTTGTTGGCTTTTCCAATTTGAATTCCAAGGGTTAAAAGAAGATGGCTGCTGTGGGGGCCAAGGAGTCCACATTGCAGGATCAACAAAGGGAGGGTTTGATTGTTGCATGGGTGGGAAATTCATCTGATTAAAGGGTGGGTATTGCATTTGATTAAATGGAGGGTAATTTGTTTGACTGAAAGCAGAATAATTATTCCAACGATTAAATAGCATACTAGAATTCATACCTTGTCCTTTTGGTTGCCATTGTCTTCTTTGAGTTAGCAGGTAAACTGCTTCAGCTTCTTCTTCTGTTGGCTGCAATGCTGCCTTTATTCCTGGTAGAGATGGACATTGTTGTGTTTCATGATCTTTCTCACAAAGGGTGCAGATTGGTATTTTGTCCAATGGGCACTCCCTTAGTGGATGTTTGTCTCTGCACTTCGGGAAAAAGACAGCCAGAGCTGCTTCTGCTTCAGCCTGCTTCTTTTTAACCTGCAAAGTGTCAATTTGTGAAGCAAAAGAACTTAACATCTCAGTTTTAAATTCTTCAAGTAAATTACCTATTTCAGCTCTTTTTGCTCCCCCACTGGCTGATTTCTGCACTCTTGAATAGGTGGGATCTCTATTACTTACTCTGTTCCTTGCAGCTCCCCTTGAACACCTCTTACAAAGTTCAACAATCTCATCATATGATTCTTTAGATATATCTCCCTTGCCAAGCATGTTTAACATGTCTAAACAATCATCCCTTAAACCTCTAAGTAATATTGTTTTACGAATTTCCTTACTTATATTCGGATGGTCAGATCTCTGTATATTGTACTGCAACCTTTCTACATAGTCCTCCAGATTCTCGTTGGGCTTTTGTGCCATATTGAATAGTTCGTCCTTCTTTTCTCTCGTTCGACAGTAATCTTGATATTTAAGCAGAAATTTCTGTTTCATCTGTTCCCATGTTGTGATTACTTGACTCCCAAGGCTCATGAACCATCTTAAAGCATTTCCTTTTAATGTTGCTGGAAACAGTTTCAACTTTTGAGCATTAGTAACATAATCATAACTTCTGCATAATATATCAAATTCAAAAAGAAATTCATCCAGATCTTCAGAGGATAGACCATGTAAATTAGGTAAAGATGACAATGGAATATTTTTCATAGGAGTTGTTCCTCTAGGGAGATCACTAATAGGAAATCCCAAGGTAGAGAGAGAATTTTCATCCTTTCCTTCTCCTTCGGGATCTACATGTCCTCCACCAAAGAAGTCTTCATTTTTTCCTTCCATTGGCTATTCTCCTACTGCACTTGCTCGATCGTCAAGATCTTCTACTGGCTCCTCAATGTTTTCCATTGGTCGTCCAATACTCTCTATTATTTCCTCAACGTGCTCTGCTGATTTGCTAGCACTTTCTTCTGACTCTCCAGCACTGACTGCTGGTTCTTTAATCACTGGCTCCTCTATATTTTCAAGACCCACAACTTCCTCTGTTTTGTAATATGATTGAGGGGAGTGATGAAGTTTTGGTCTTCGAGAACTTAATCTCTGTGATGATTCAGCCTTTGATACAATCTCGTCAATGAAAGTCTTTCTTCCTCCCCTTCCTTTACCTTTGCCACCTGTGGGGTTAGTTTTCTTCTGGTTTCCGCGTCCTCTCATACAATCTGCACATCTAGAAAGAAAATATTAATGCTTTTGAAATCTATAATTTCCTTCCCCGGCAACGGCGCCAAAATGTTGGTCGCTTTAATTGTTTTAACAATTCAAGCTCCACATAAATTGTCAACCCGAGGAAGTCTGTTTATTCCAAAGACAATCACGCACTGGATATGCTCAATTCCAAAAGCAAGAATAATGTTGTAGTAAAAAACCACACAATTATTAATCATACAAATCTAATTATCCACACCCTGTTTAATCAAAGCTGAAGTTACTTATGTTATAGTAGAAGTAAATCCTCTATTTCAGTTTTTAAGAATCCAAATAAACAGGAAATCATTCTGCAGGAAAGGAAACCAATCAACCATAACAGGGAACAGGACCCTATTCCTTTAAATAGGAACTTCAGCACCTGCTGCCTGACACTAATCACTCTGTAGAAAAGATAAACTCAAGAGAACAGGACCCTATTCCCATGAACATGAACCTTCAACACCTGTCTCCTGTTTCTAATCACACTGCAGGGAAAAGAAATGCAATCAATGGGAACATGACCCTATTCCTTTGTACAGGAATCTTCAGCACCTGCTTCCCAGCATCAATCATACATGCAAGCAAATAACAGAAATAGATCCCTTAACTTCTTAAGATTGAATGTACTAAACACATGCAGCGTTAAAGGAAACAGAATGCTCAATAAACTACAGAACTGTGTAACTGGTGTTTCAGCAAACAGAATTAAAGTAAAGTGCGAATATCATAAAGAAATCTAACAAACTACAGGAACAGTCGGGCGAATCTTGTGAGGAAGGCGGGCCCTTTCCTTCTCACAAGATTCCCTAGGGAAGGATTAAATTGAAGCGCTCAAAAGGAAATTTTATTCATCTGTCAAAAGAAATGATACATTACAAATGGAGTCTAGCTCCTGTCCTTTCAAACACAATGTTCTCCTGTAGTTTCGAGCTCCCCTCTAATGATGATGTCTCCTCTTTTTAAAGAGGAGACATCTCTTATAATTACATTAGAGCAAATCTATATTTATCCCAAATCTGTTCTTCTTTCTTAAAACAGGGCTATTCCATTCTTCCATAAAAAGATATCGTTACAACAGATACAAAAAGAGTACTATCTTCAGAATAATCTCTGTAACCACGTCTTCATGTTGTTGCCATTGTTCCACAAAATACTCTTCCAGAATCGCAAATTACGAATAGTGGCGGAATTTGCGTGCCTGCTGACTGTTTCAGCAACGGAGTCGACTGTTTCAGCAACGGAGTCGGCTGTTTCAGCAACGGAGTTTGACTGTTTCAGCAACGGCCGATTGTTCCAGCACAACACATAAATTATCTGCGGTCTTTTAGACTTATGTTAGCACAATCTATCTTCGATTAATGATGAAATATAAGAGTAATATTGAATTATATGTAAACAGATTAAATATATAATAAAGAAGATGATTTTATATACCTTTGGATAAAGTGAATGAAAATGATGATGGAATCCTTTTTAAACATGGTTATAAAGGTAAGGTGGTGTCAAAATATATAGTAAAAATGATACATAGTGAGGTCCTAACAACAAGCATGTGAAAAATTTCCAAACACACATTCTGCCCAGTCATCTACAGGAGCACATTGTGTCAAACAATGAAATTATGCCAGGAGCGCAACGTAGAAATAGGCCTTTTTTCAACAGTGCTTTGGAGGCCTTCTCGACAACAGATTTGGCTCTGTGATGGCTCGTTGGAAGCCTGATGAGTCTAATTTCCAGAAATTTTTGAGGTGTGCTGAGTGGATTCCATTTACCTATTCAAAAATCAAATCTCCCAACACTGCTTTGTGCGCAGCACCTGGTCTGAAAATGAGGCAGAAAGGTCAAATTCTTGATGTTTTTTGACCTTTTGAGGGAGTAAAAATGCTCCAAATGATCTGAAAATTGGTGGGCAGACTGTTGGTGATGTGAAAATTCCAAAAATGCAAACTTTGAGAGCTTAATATGTGCCAATTTTGTGCGTAGGGCCTAGGGTGTTGCGCTCCTAGGGGTCAAAATTTGGAAAAACCAAAAGTTGTCCAGTTTGCCTCAAAATTTGTGGAGAGATCCCTCAAGAGGTTTTGGACACATGTTGAGAAGCCTCAGCCAAGACTCCAAGGCTGTCATGCACTTTGGCTCTTTTTACGTCTTCTAGCTCAATGAGGGCCTTCTTTAGCTTGGCACTAGCAAGCATGCTTTTCCTTGCATAATGCTTGGCCATTTTCTTTTGTAGGGCAAGGCCCCTCTTGACCTCCTTGAAATGCGTATGCTCCTATTTGTAATAGTGGATGACCCTTTGTGCCATATCAAAGTCCCTTTCCCACTCCTGAAGTTGTGCATATTTCTCCAAGAGAAGCAATCTAGTGTTCATCTCCTGGTCCTCATTGTCACTGTCTAGATCAATGAACTAAGGGCCTTGAGAAGTCTTTTTGATCCTTTTACTTCTTCTTACCTTCACCTGCTGCCCTCCTTTGTCCTTATGCTTGATTGCTGGAGGAGAGATGGCCCTTTTCCTTTTTGAGGCAGCAAACACATCTCTTATGCCTCTGTGGTAGGTGCATGTGAGAGAATTGATGAGGGTGTTTTTACCTTTGGAGGTGTCACAAGCCTTCTTATCTTTGTCATGGCTTTCATGAGTCACTTGATGCTCCATTGGGTTACTGATTTATTGACCTTTAACCTCATCATCATCCTTGGTTTCCTCACCGTTTTCTTCACTATCATCTTGAGTCTCAAATTGACCACTACCCTCCTCACTTATCTCATTTTGGTTCTATCCTTCATTGAGGTCTTCTTCTCTGTCACTTTCTACACTGTCATTTTGGATTTCTTGGTTATGTGGAGGCAGATTAGTTTTATGATAGTCATGACAGATGTCATGACTGTCATGACTATTTTCTAAGTTGTCTTGTTCATTGACTATCCTCTTTGTGCCTTTTTTTTGGTCACTGCCTGCCTCCCCATACCCTGTATCAGCCTCATCACTTGTCTGTTCTTGGTTTTCAATTTCTTCATCCTTTCCCTATGTCTCTTCATTTTCGTTTTCTTCATTCATTTCAACACCCTTTTCACTGTCATTGGGTTTACTGTCATGCTCAAATTCATCACTGCCTTGCTCCTCTTCATGGATGATATGTTCATCTGCCTCTTCTTGATCATCATCACTCTGTTGTTCCTCTTCTTTAAACTCCGTTTTTGTCCCATTATCTTCATCATTTTTACCACTTTCATCTTCTTTATTAAGATTTGTACTTGCCTCAATGTTTTCTGCTTTATTCTCTTCACTTTCTTCCATGTTATCATCACCCTCTTGGTATTCCTCATTAGTTTTTGCCTCTTCCTCACTTCTGTTTGTTTGTTCTTCATGGTCACTGCCATCATCATTCCCTTCAGCACTGCTGTCTTCTTCTTCCTCCTCATTAAGATCAGTTTCTACCTCAATGTCCCTTTCCTCATCATTGTCATCTGTTTGCTCCTCATTGGGGATATTGTTAGCTTCTTCACTTGATACATTAGGAGAAGAGATAGGAGGTGAATTCCTTTGTGGAGAAGGCATATGCAGAGATGATGGAGGAGTGGAGGTAGGTGGTTGTGAAGTGGAAGGTAAATTCTGCTGAATGAAGGCTTGGGGGTTTGTAAACACATCATGTGAGATGAAGACTTCCCAAGGGATTCCTTGCTGCTCCAGCTAGTGTAAGACAATCATTTTGATCAAAGAGTGGTGGAAAAGGCTCTGCATTTGGTGCTCATAACTTCTCTTCTTAACTACCGATGCCATCTTGTCAATGCTCTGGAAGAGGTATTATGGTAGGTTCATCATTTTGACTTTGGTGAAGTGCATTAGTAACCTTATATGATATGAGTAAACCCTGGAGTATCTCCCCTCACAGGTGAAGTACCTGATAATCTGCCTCATCAGTAGGGCATACCTCTCTAGCAGGTGGGAGAAGGGGAAAAAAACCTTGCAACCTTGTTGACAGCTAGGTTTTAGGTAGGGCTCATAGTAGCTCAAATCCAACTTCTTTTGTTTAAACCATGTCTCACCAATGTCTGGTATACCTGTTTCTTTAGAAATGGATTCAGATGAGAGTTCAAACTCCACTCCTGCTAGGTTAACTTGGTGGTTGTAAGCCAAGGATGAACAATCTAGTCAAGTCTGAGTGGCTTTGGACTTGCTTGACCTTTTCACAAAACTGATAACACCCAACATCCTGAAAGCATGAAAGGATCATGGGAGAGGAGGTAATTTGGATGGTGTCTAAGGGCTTAAACCTATTGGCCCTTCCCCCCTTGTGTTTAGGCTTGGTAGGCCTTTGGATTTAATCACTACTGGTATGAATTTCTCCTTCAGACATGGTGACTGGTCCTAGCACAGCAGGATTTTTAGACTTTGTTTTAGAGCCTTTAGGTCAAAGGATGGCAATTAGTGAGGTGAGGGAAAATTTTGTAAATGGGGGCTAAGATGAAGCATTCAAGGAGGGTGCCTTAGTTTTTAGAGGTTGGTCTTTTGTTGTAGAAATTTTAATAACTAATATATTATTCACAGAGATTCTCCTGATCGCACACTATTTTAACTTCATGCACAATACATAATCTCTTCTACCATTGATCATTACATGCGGAAATAAAATCAATTGCATGCACACATTAAAAACATAAAAATTCACACATATGAACACAGTATGTAATGGGAAAGCTTAAAGCTGAAAACCCCCAACTATCTGTATATTATATATGTCATAGAGATCATGTAACAATCATTATACAAAGCTTCTCACAAGCTCTCAGTACAATCTCCAATTGCTACACACTAATCAGGCCCGTTCTTGCAAATCCCATGCACCAATCTTTGCCAGCCTTTAGCCTGCCTCTACTGCGCAATCCCTGCTGAAGAATAGCTCTTGATGAGTTCGAATTTCCCCAGCCTTGCTCACACAGTCCTTATAGGCATCTCTACTGAGTGTTGGATGCAAAACATGCATCACTATAGTCACAAATGATAGTCACACTGCTCTTTCACCTATCTCTTCACTGGTCTCCACTGAAACTGTCCATGCACTGAAGTTAACTGATGTATTCTTTAGTTGATTAATGAGTTTATAATTATTGAATTAATTAATAATTAATTCACACCACTCTTCACTAGTGTATCAATCAGTTAGACTAGATACAAATAGCTCAACTATGTTTAGCTTAGTTAAACTGAACATAACTCCATTAACTTCCTCAATCAACTCCACCAAACTCTGTCACATGAGTTCTAACTGAAGTATCCATGAAATAGCTCCACTTAACCCTCAGGAATAGTGTAATTCCATCTGTCAGCTCCTGTGCCACATCTGTGCACTTAATTGAAGTGCTGCAAGAGAATAAGGTACTGTTTAGAGTCAAAATATTATTAAGAGCTAATAATATTCTACATATCTATTTTTAGACTGGTAATCTAAAAATAGATTCCTCCTAATATGTCTAAAAATAGAAATCCATCTATTTTTCCAACTTGACCAACCATCCACAAATAGCATCCCACAACTCATAGAATATGATCAACATGTCTAAAAATAGACTTTGCGACAAAAATCACCTATGTGGGCCCCGCCTACTTTAGGTGATCACTTTCCAACTAGGATCAGGAATGATGTTTCAGGATGCCTCCTTCACTGTTTCTTGTTGCAATCTTCAACACTCCCTCTCAACAAGAAAGGACTGTCTTTGCATGTGACATGCAACTCCATGCATTTGCCCTGCAAGCGCCATGCAACTCCATGCATCTGCTCTGCAACTCTTCCGAAATTGAATAGGCTCCAAACAACTCAATCAGTCTGATGCATCTATCATCAAAGTCTTCGACTTCTGCTGGTACCAACTGCACATGTCTTTAGGAACCACTGCGCTGTTGAAATCTGCACCCATGCACTTTTCACTTGCTGTCAACTCTGAACCACGCTCCAATATCCGACACTGTCACTTTGATTTTCCTGCATCAATCCAACTGATCATGCTACTGTTGTGCTGTGGGCACCTCGTAGCCAGGTTCAATTCATGAGATCCACACCATCTCCATGAATCCTTCCCAGAGATCTCCTCTTGGGATTACTCATGCATGTCGCCCCACCTCTCACCTGGTGGTATAGCTGCACGCACTCCCTCTGCCCATCTGGCACAAAATTTCTCTGCATGAGTGGTTTCTCCCACTCCATGATCCTCATCTTATGGCTGATCCACATCCCAAGGTTCACTCTTACCTGAATCCCTCTGAAAGGTTATGGTACCAATGTCGGTCGCATTGTATCATCCATTGTCGCCCAACTCAACATGCAACTGGAGATATTTCTCCACAAAGTCACTAAAAAGATTCACATCTCCCGTCATGTGAAAGGAAGCGCCACTATCAAAATACCACCCCGATTCCAATGCACTAGACACCATGCATGCGATCAATGAGAAGTCCAGCTCAAATTGTGAGGCAAGAGCCTCACCAGCTGTAGCTCCAGCAGCCTACTTTTTCTTCTTCTTCTGTGGACAATTTGTGGTGTAATGCCCATGATCGTGACAGTGAAAACACTTCACTTTGGACATGTCACGCTCTTTACCATCTGCACCAGATTGAGAAGCATTCTTCTTACCCTTCCCCTTCCTTGCTTTGGTAGCCAAAGCGCAATCTTATTCATCATCATTCTTTGATGAAGATCCATCCCTGGTATCCCGCCTTATCTCCTCCTGCACAAAATCCGACCAAAGTCGCTCCCATCCTGGCAATTTCTCCCGACCATTGACAGAGTCCTGATAGGAATGCCAACTCTTCGGAAGCCCAAGGAGAGCCAAGCTCACCAATTCCTCATCATCCACACTAACTCCTACACTCCCAAGCTCATCCCTGCAGTGGAAAAACTTTGTCAAGTATACCGGAATAGTGTCATTCTTCTCCATTTTTATTTTCTTGAGTTTATCCTTGAGCGCCAACTTCCTCTAGTCACTCTTGCTTTGGAACAAATCTGTCAAAGCTTTCTACATCAAGAATGGAGAAGCTTTACCATGAAGGCTGGACACTATGTGATCCTTCACACCTTCCAACAGAATCCTTCGACACCTTGCTACCTTCTTTTTCCATGCGTCAAGTGCGGTAGCATCGCTAGAACCCGGTTTTGGAATTTCTGCATCTATGAAATCCTTCAACCCATTGTCATCCAGCACCGCCTCCATCCTGTCCTTCCATGCAATATAATTCGACATGCCCTTAAGGGCATACTCCAATCTCAATCCGTTGAAAGACATCTCAACTTTGGCACTAAGAAAACACTGCAACAATTTCGAATTCCACCAGCACAAAACTCAACCACTTCAATGCTTTGCAATTGCTCCAATGATCAATATCGCTCTGATACCATGTAGAGATTTTAATAACTGATATATTATTCACCGAGATTCTCCTGATCACACACTATTTTAACTTCATGCACAATACAAAATCTCTTCTACCGTTGATCATTACATGCGAAAATAAAATCAATTGCATGCACACATTAAAACCATAAAAATTCACACATATGAACACAATATGTAATGGGAAAGCTTAAAGCTGAAAACCCCCAACTATCTGTATATTATATATGTCATAGATATCATGTAACAATCATTATACAAAGCTTCTCACAAGCTCTCAGTACAATCTCCAATTGCTACACACTAATCAGGCCTGATCTTGCAAATCCCATGCACCGATCTTTGCTAGCCTTTAGCCTGCCTCTGCTGCGCAATCCTTGTTGAAGAATAGCTCTTGATGAGTTCAATTTCCCGAGCCTTGCTCATGCATTCCTTATAGGCATCTCTACTGAGTGTTGGATGCAAAACATGCATCACTATAGTCACAACTGATAGTCACACTGCTCTTTCACCTATCTCTTCACTGGTCTCCACTGAAACTGTCCATGCACTGAAGTTAACTGATTTATTCTTTAGTTGATTAATGAGTTTATAATTAGTGAATTAATTAATAAATAATTCACACCACTCTTCACTAGTGTATCAATCAGTTAGACTAGATACAAATAGCTCAACTATGTTTAGCTTAGTTAAACTGAACACAACTCCATTAACTTCCTCAATCAACTCCACCAAATTCTGTCACATGAGTTCTAATTGAAGTATCCATGCAATAGCTCCACTTAACCCTCAAGAATAGCGTAATTCCTTCTGTCAGCTCCTGTGCCACATCTGTGCACTTAACTGAAGTGCTCCAAGAGAATAAGATATTGTTTAGAGTCCAAATATTATTGAGAGCCAATAATATTCGACATATCTATTTTTAGACTGGCAATCTAAAAATAGATTCTGCCCAAGATGTCTAAAAATAGAAATCCATCTATTTTTCCAGTTTGACTAACCATCCATAAATAGCATCCCGCAACTCATAGAATATGATCGATATGTCTAAAAATAGACATAGTCTAAAAATAGACTTTGCGACAAAAATCACCTGTGTGGGCCCCACCTAGTTTAGGTGATCACTTTCCAACTAGGATCAGGAATGATGTTTCAAGATGCCTCCTTCATTGTTTCTTGTTGCAATCTTCAAAATTTTTCATTGAGTATCTTTACATATATAACAACCCTTCTCTTAGCAAACCCTAACCTAAGAGGTCAAAAACTGATTTTTTATGCAACTTAGGGTTTGGTGACAGTAAGCTAAGAAATTTTGTCATAGATGATGAAAAGAACACTTGGAGAGTGGGAAAAAATTCACCAACCTTACTTGAATTTTTGCAGAAGAGTTGGAGGCAAAAACTTGAAATTTTGACCCTTTTTGAGAAAATTAGGCCAAAGACTAGTTGTGCGTAGCGTCTGCCCGACTGCACGTTTAGGTCGGGTCAGGTTGGCTTGTCGGAGTGCATCTCTGGGTAAACTCGGGCTGGAGATGGGCCAGTCAGGCCCATCGGAGCGTAGCGCCGGGTGGCTGATAGGCAGGTCAGGCAGTTCGAGCTCTTTCTTGTGCTTGTGCATAACGCTCGCCCAAGTGCGTATTGTTGGGCTCTAGGTGTGCAACGCAGTATTAAATAACACTGCGGCCACCTCGCCTGTGCGTAGCACCGAAGGCTAGGTGCGCAGTGCTAGCCTCGGTGCGTAGCACCTGCAAATTCTTACTTGTTTGCACGGAAACCCTCCAAAACCGCTTTCAACAGCTTTCTTCTTCTCTGCAGGGGCAAGTGAGGTGAGGAAGAGGTCAAAGAGACTTTATAACTTTTTTGAAAAATGATTTGATGCCAAAAACCCACTTTATAAGGTTTGTTCTCTTTTTATTTTTCTCACTGTTTCTTTTGGCCTTTTGGTCCTGTAGGTGGAATTTCGACAGAAACTTTGTCTTTCTTCACTGCTGGAGGCCTCTTGAGGTTCTTTTCAAATTGATAACCATCCCGAAGAAACCAAGACTATTCCTCTCACCTATATTTGGAAAATGAACCTGTTTTATGACTTTAACACCCATACAAAAAAAAATTATCATATTTTCCATTTCTCCCTTTGACTGATATTCTACCATGTTTTTATCTTTAAGTAATGAGGAAAAAACCTCTTGATGGGAGAAATTCCCTAGCAGTAAGTATAAACAGCAGCTTGGTCTTTTGAGATGTGCCACCTTTATTTGAAACATTCTTGCCTTGACTTTATCAATTTTTTTGTAAGAGAACACCTTTGACAGTCCTGTAAAGTGCCATTTATGTTCATCCATCTTTTGTAGAATAGTCATTTGATAAGGAGGCCCTTGTTAGGAGTTCACTGCTCTGCTATAAACTAGTTGCATGATTTTTTCTTCAAATCATTCTAACAATGATGTATGTCAAGTGAGGGAGGTGAGCTATTTTTAAACCATTTTTTGTGTTTTGCTGGCCACTTCTGATCTTGCAGGTGCCTACACAATCTTTGTCTTTTGATCATTGTTTCCTTTGAAGTTGGACAAATCCCTTTATAAATGATGAACTTATGCTTACCATAATCACCTGCTAGGGTAATTTTAACTCATGCTTGCCCCTTTTGACAATTTGAACATGCCCCTGACTTTTGCTGTGAGAAATCAGACCCTTGAACTGATATTTGTCTCTTTTAGTGAAGTGGTATACAGTGCCCTTTATCTGTCTCCTTTGATCTTTTTAGACCTCTGATCTTACTTTTTGAAACCTCATGCTTTTTGTACCAATCCTCTTTATTCTTTCAACCCTTGATGAGGTAGAGTCAATGCCTCTTTTCCAAACCCTAGAAGGTAGTTTGAAAACCCTTTGAAACCATCTGGTGTGATGAAGGAGGCTTCTTTGTCACTATTTGACCATCTTTGTCCATCTTCCCAAACTTCTGAGTTTTTAGGGATGCTTAGAAAAAAAAATAGTGTTATCTTCTAAGTTCTCATAGAAACATTTATCAAACTCATTACTTATGTCTAAAAGGCCTTCAATGATCATTTGAAGGGGTTGAGGTGTCCTTTGCCTTTGTAACCCTAGTATTGCTTTATTTCTTGGTCAAAACAATCATAAATCCTGATTCCCATCAAACCCATACCTTGCTGCTTTCTTCTTGGTTGTGAGTGGTTTTATTGTGAGGGTGCCTCTCATTACCTCACCTCTTGCTAGGTTGATAGCCTTTTGACTCTTTTGCAGAAATATAAGTAAGGGGTAGTTGTCCCCCTACAAAACTTGTGCTTCAGGCCAAATACCTTTTTGAATGATCTCTTTGATGAGTTTAAGAAAAGATCACCGGTCCTTTCCTTAAATGCAATTTCTTTATATAGGAAAATCAGAGTTTGTAGGGCACCAAATCCACCCTATGTCTTTGTGAAACTCTAGGTGGCCTAGTGGTGTTTTTCTGGGACTTGGATTTTGGACTGAAACCTAGACTTGGGATTTATCAAGTGTGAGACAAATTTCATGACAAAATAATGTATTGAAGACCCAAAACCCAATGTTCTTGATTTATTAAAGAGTCTACAAAGATATTTTGAGACTATCAGTGTTTATGAGTAGTTTGGGGGACACAAAAAGCTATTTGATTGGTGAGCTTAGGTAGCAGTGGGGTTTTTAGGTGAAACAAAAACAGGGGATTTGGATCAAAGGTGACAAGATATAGATTAAATGGTTGACATGGGATCTTAATGGGTATTCTGAGACTGGTAGGCAAAGCTAGATAGGATGAAATGATGAAATAATGAAAAATTATCTTAAGGGTAATGAAGGCAGTAAGATTTCTAGAACTCACAATGTCTATGAACTTTGTTTCTAGAAATATTGGGATAATCATTTAGTCATCAACAAAGAAAAAATTACTGATGACTAAAAAAATCCCAGGAGGTTTTTAACACAGTGGAGAAAGATAGAGTTGCACAAGTTCATTGAATGAACTATCGCAGGGAGTAGCATGGAGAAGATGGAGCTGTAGAGAAACGACAGCCAAAGAAACAGAAAAATCGGTTAAGGCAGAAAACCTTTAGAAGATTCCCAAAGGAGGCGATCTAACGCCGAGGATTAAATCACAGAATAAAACTGAGAGATGGACAGACCGGGTTGCATCAAAAAGTTAAGTTTGAAAAGTTGCGAAGTGGACACCTCTTGGCACAACGATTCAACACATATCACACATCGGAAGGTTTAGAGTTTAGAATTAAGTCTTCGAAAGGTAATTATTTTGGTTGTGATACGAAAAATGAGAGATTTCAGTGTGAGACAGTACAACGGGACCGTTGGATTGGGGCGCAGATCAATGGTGGAGGTTAAATCGCAAACATAGCAGTTTCGCACATCGACATTATTATTGTTTACCATTTAAGCTATTTGTTATAGTTGATGGCGTGTGATATAAAATACGTTGCGAAGTGTGATTGCTTTTGATTGGTCAGGTCGTGTGTGGGCTCGTAAACCACAGGTCTACGGGGTTTGTATAAAGTTGCAGCCGTGTATGCAATAAGGTAATGCGAAGGAGTGGCCAATGAATAAAGAGGCATAGGAAAAGTCAGGTAGAAGAATGTATAGTGGCACTGTGGGAATCACAACAGTTGGGTCAAGTCGGGCACCAAGGTGTCGTTACAAAACTGTGCAGCTGCTTCATCATAACTAGAAAGGACACCTCGGCACTTCATGAGGATGCATCAACAACATTAGATTCAGCAAATGAACAATATTTCCAGTTTTTATTTGTTTTCTTTGTATGATTGCATAAGTAATCTTAACAGTTTAAGTAGTCGAATAGTTTCAATAATTTCAATAGTTATGAACTAATTTGATGTATTTAAGTAGATAGAAATAAAGAAAAAGGGTTCTGAGTTTTGGACCTCTCGATGACTGTTAATTTGGTATTGAATTTTCTGAGAAATTAATGAAAGAACATCCATTTTCTTGCACCTGTTGATGTTGATATGTCTTTCCAGTTTCGCTCTGTGTTTATTCCTCTTTGAATGAAGTGAAGTAATGTAGCATCCAGTATCTTAATTACATCTGTGAGTAAGAGCTAAATCACCTTAATTTGCACTCCTTCACTTCATCTCTTCTCTTTTCACAAACTCCTGATGAAACTTTAAAGTAATAGATTCTGTGTTTACAGCATATTATTTTGAGTTTCCTCTCTCTCCATGATTTCCTCTTAAACTTAAAAGTGATAGATTCTATTTCTCAGCATATCATTTTGAGTTTCTCTTATAGTTCTTCTTTTCATTTCATTCAAGTATCAACAATTTATGGCATTGTGAAGGCTTTCATTATATCAGATTGTTGAGGGCATTAAGTAATTAAATTCCAAAGGTGTTAAACAAAGGCCATTTAATGTCATAATTGTGACATATATTTATAAAATGTCTTCAACATTGATTCCTTATCACAACCAAGGGATTGTTTCTTGAGATACAACATTTTCTAGCGTCGTTGCCGGGGACGAAGAAACAAACATTATTTTTCCTTGGGTTTTTTACATTATTTTCTCTGGTTGTTCAGTGAGGAGGAAATATTGGGCTATGTTTGTTATTTTCAAAATTATGGCTTTCAAAAGGCCTCACACGAGGTCAGATACCTCACAACAGATAGTCCCTGCTTTTCCAGACCTAGAAATATTGGTTTCTAAAAAGGCTTAGAAACCTGAAATTCCTTCAATACCCAATCCTACATTTTCTTCTCCTGACAATAGTTCTCATAACCCTTTGTTTGAAGATATTTGCAAGGAACTTTTTTTCTTGGAACAAGATTCTCCTTCCACACCCATTCATTTTCAAGAACCCTCAGTTAGAAGAACATTCTTTCGAGTCTGTTTCTTTTACCTTCACTCAAGCTCAACCAAATATAGTTGATGGTTCTTCTGCCATTGTTCATCAACCCAATCCCATATCAATTTTGCCTCCATCCTCATTCACTTTCACAGTAGGTTCATCAAACTCAACTACCAAAGGAACAGTGAACCAAGGTGTAAATATGACAACACCATCCTTTTTTTTGAAAATATATGCTCCACTAAATCTTGCGCAACCAATGAATTCCATGCCTCAAGAATACCTCAAATTACTTCCTTGTTTCACTGGAGAAGATGAAGTAACTACAGCACAACATTTACCCTTATTTTTCACTTTTGCTAAGAATTTAAATGTAGAACATCTTGATGTTGTGATGAGACTATTTGTGTAGTCTCTAGATGGAGAGGCTAGAAAATGGTCAAAGGTTTACCAAATGGTTCAATAAATAACTGGGAAGAGTTAGAAACTCAATTCACTCGGAGATGGGGAGAAAAGTGAGATCATGGTTACTCATTGACAAAGTTTAATGCAATTAAAATAAGGCCTAATGAAAGTATTTCTGAGTTTGTAAAAAGATTCATCAAATTGTACAATAGTTTACCAATAGAGATGAAGCCCCCCCTTGTAGGAGCAAAGTTATTTTTTGTTAGGGCTTTTGAAGTTGATTTTAGCTTTACATTGAGAGAGAGAAGAGCCCCTACTCTTGAGTAGATACAGACAGATTCTCTAGAGATCGAAGCTAGTATGACTGCAGCTGGAAAAGCAAAAGGGAAACAACCGGTCCAAGAGAAGGGGAAAGCCAAAGAAGAATCATCACAAGTTCTAAGAATTGAAGATATAACAAAGGTGATGAGGCATATAACCAATAAGCTATACAAGATGGAATTGGAAAATAAAAACTCCCAAAGAAAAGTAAAACAAAATCGAGGGGGTTTAACCCTCAATTCAGAAGACATCCCCTGCAAATTTTGTAGAGGGAAAGAAGAGATCAAGACTAGATTCAAGCACCATTGTATATAGAAGCAGCACTCGTAGAGCCGACAGAAGATGACCAAAGGGAGGCGGAGGATCAAGTATATGCTATGTATGCAATGAAAGTGAATGAAGACGAAGATTGTGAGGTAGAATATGTTGAAGCTGAAGTATCTTTTGATCAAGATGAAATGGATGAATACTGTTGACAATTTACAGGTTTCATGCAAGATGAGTTACATAAAAAGTATGATTTAAGGTCTAGAAAGAGATCTAGAGTGTAGGATAATGAAGGTGAAAAACAAGGTTCCGTTCCTCCTCCAATGGTGACTCCATGAAAAAAAAGACCCTATGGAACAAGTCAGTAAGGGGAAACAACCTGTAAATTCACTTAATAGAACAAATGTGTAGTAGGCTGAATCTTCCCAGAAAAAAATTAGTTCACACAAATATTTTGGAGAGAGGTATTCCTGTAACCGAACAAGTGGAAAATTCTAGAAAGAGTGGCGAAGAACCTGAAAATAACTTTAATAAAACTCATTCTTTCAGTTTGGAAAAAGAGTTGGAGAGGGTTAAAATCAAGGTAGCTCTTATAGAATTAGCTAAAATACCATCTTACAATAAAGAAATTTCAGAATTTATTAATCTCACACAGGTGGAAGATATAAGTGTCATGGTGAACTTACAAGAGTAAAAGCTAGTGGTCACCTTTGGTCCTCATGTAGAAGAATTAGATCCTTTTGTTCCACCCTTCTACATTACTCTGTTGCTTCATGATTTTACTCTACATAATTCCATCCTGGACTAAGGAGCGTCCCATAATCTCATGCCATTGTCTGTTATGAAGGAAATTAACTTGCATATTACCAAACCTTATAGGGATTTGTATTCATTTGATTCCAAAGGGGTGAAATGTGTTGGGTTAATTAAAGATGTAGTAGTTTCGTTGGCACAAATCCCAACAAAGAGTATAGTCATGGATGTAGTGGTTACTGAAATCCCAACCAGGTTTT
Source organism: Pinus albicaulis (assembly GCA_034641835.2). Taxonomy (NCBI): domain Eukaryota; kingdom Viridiplantae; phylum Streptophyta; class Pinopsida; order Pinales; family Pinaceae; genus Pinus; species Pinus albicaulis. The sequence goes on from JAXQQM020066497.1 coordinate 28,145, forward strand.
GAATGCTCCTGTCAAGATCTTGGGGAGAAAAGTTGGGAGGTGTACTAAAATTAGATTTCACTTATGCTATCATTCTGGTTTTCAATGGGGAAGAAAGGAGATTGTACAGGGAAACAAGGTTTGTGAAGACTACCTCTAAGAAAGATGCAGGAAATTCCCCCATTTATAGTCAAGAAATTGAAGATCTTTCTTGTTTCATGCTGCATGAAGATGCGTAATTTGCTGAAGACACAGGGAAGAAACTCTCTTCAGCAGTTGTAAATAATGAGCTACACTTAAGGAAGATTTGGAAGTGCTACTTTGATGGTGCCTACTCCAAGGAGCGTGCAGGTGTTGGATTCTTGATGATATCACCAGAAGGTAACCTCATGCCTTTCTCTTTTAAACTAGAATTTGATTCAACAAATAATGTGGCTGAGTATGAGGCCTTAATCTCAAGCCTTCAAGTTGCAAAACAGATGGGATTTCAATGTATTTCAATTTTTGGTGACTCGAATTGATAATAAGGCAGATTAAAAATCATTGTCAAACCAAGCATCCGAGATTGATATCATATAAGAATGAAGTTTGGGATTTGATAGAAAACTGTTTTGAAGTATTCAATATTTAGTATATTCTGAGGGAGGAGAATAGATTGGCTGATTCTTTAGCATTTGTAGCCAAAACCTTCAAACCTCCAATAAATCCAAGGTTAAGGTATGAAATTGAAATTATACATAGACCTTATATCCCTGACAATGTGAAACATTGGCACGTGTTTGATGATGATGAACAAATAAATCAGTTCCTGACCATAATTGGAAACTTTGAAGATGCTAAGATAGACCAAGAGGAAGAACAGCAGAAATAAGAAACCTTAAGCAGTCAATAGGTGAATAGAAAATTATCCAATTGAAAGGTAATGTGCTCCCCAAAGGGTTGGTTCCCCTTGAAAGATTATTATATGCTAATGATGTTGTTGTTGATTCAAAGAAAACACATCAAGAAGAAGAGATGGAATATTGTAATTTGGGAACTTAGCAGGAACCCAAAATAGTGAAATTGTTCAAAGGTTTTCCCAAAAAATACAAATAAAGATACATTTATCTTTTAAAAAAAATATATGGGTGTGTTTGCGTGGTCATATGAAGACCCGAAAACATATGACAAAAGCATAATTCAACATAAGATTCCATTGAAGGAAGGACTCAAACCACACAAATAGAAGCTCAGATAGATCAATCCATTGTTGTTAGCTCCAATCGAAAAAGACGTGAAGAAACTGTTGCAGGCGAAAATTATAGTCCCTCTTAGATATTCAAACTGGGTTTCTAATCTGACCCATGTAAGAAAGAAGAATGGAGAGATAAGACTATGTGTAGACTTCAAGAACTTGAACCAAGCATATCTATAAGATAATTATCCTTTGCCGAAAATGGATTATGTCTTACAGAAGGTGACATGAGCTCACAGGTTGTCGATGGTTGCCGAATTTTCTGGGTATAATCAGGTAGCAGTAGAAAAAGAAGATTAGAAGAAGATTGCTTTCAGTACGCCCTGGGGCACCTTCATGTACGCAAGGATGCCATTTGGCCTTATGAACGCAGGTGCAACATTTCAGAGGGCCATGGACATAGCCTTCGTTGGTGATAGGTTTGTAGTTATATATTTGGATGATGTAACTGTTTTCTCAGGGTCAGATGATGAACACTTGGATCTTTTGAATTTTTTTTTTCAAAAGAGCAAAAATTTTGGTCTTTCATTAAATCCAAAGAAATCTTTATTTGCCTTAGAAGAAGTTAAATTATTGGGGCACATAGTCTCTAAACAAGGAGTAAATATTGACCCAGCAAGGGTGGAAGCCTTTCAGACTATTCCTTTACCCAGAAGCAAGAAAGATATCCAGAGATTCTTGGGAAAAATAAACTTTATGAGGAGATTTGTGCCCAGTTATGCTGAGATTGTAAGAAGTATAACAAATATGTCGAAGAAAAATGTAGAAGTGAAATGGGACAAGGGAGCAAGAGAAGCATTTGTTAGAATAAAGGAAGCACTGTAGGAAGCTCCAGTTCTGATTAGTCCAGACTATCAAAAGGCCTTTCAGTTATTCTCATTTGCATCCCCCACTAATATTACCATTGTGTTGTTGCATAAATATGAAGATAGTAAGGAGCAGCCAGTTGCATTTTTCAAAAAAATTCTCAGAGATGTTGAGCTCAAATAAAATATTATGGATAAACAAGTATATGCTTTGGTCAAAGCACTGAAAGCCTTCAGGACTTATGTGTTATAGTCACAAATAATTTCTTATTTTCCTAATTCTGCTGTGAAAGACGTGCTGGTCCAAAGAGATGTTGAAGGAAAAAGGGGGAAGTGGATAGAAAAAATCCAAGAGTATGATTTGGACACCAAACCCACCAAGATGTTCAAGGGACAGTGATCAACGAAGTTGTTGAAAAAAACAAATTTTCAAACTTAGGAAGCAATCTGTTGGCACCAGTGGATGGAGCTGTTAATGAAGAAGGTCAAAACATGTCCAAAACAGTTATTCAATACAAGTTTTTGTGCTTTGATTGGTATAAAGATATTGTGCATTACATGTGTTTATTTTCCTTTCCAACTTCACTAAATATAACAAAATACAGAGCTCTCAAGCTCAAGTCTCAACCATATGTTATCATAGAAGCATAGCTATACTGGAAAGATCCTTCTGGTAATATGTTTGACCGAAGGAGAATCAATTGAAGTCACCAAACAATATCATGAAAGTCTGTGTGGAGGACATTATAGCTGGAAGGTCACTGCTCATAAAATTATCAAGTCAGGCTTCTATTGGCCAACCCTGTTTGTAGATGTTTATAGACTGGTCAGAAGTTGTCAAAAGTGTCAGTTTTTTGCTGAAAAGAGAAAACTTGCTCCGTTACCTCTCATCCCAGTATTTATTGAAGAACCTTTCAGGCAATGGGGATTGGATTTTATTGGAGATATCAATCCACCATCAAGAGGATAGTTCAAGTGGATTCTGACTGCTAGTGATTACTTTACAAAATGGTTTGAAGCAATACCCACTAAGAAGGCGAATGAATAAGTAGTGATGAAGTTTTTGGAGGAAAACATTTTCAGCAAATTCAGATGTCCAGTCAAAATTGTGACTAATAATGCTAAGGTATTCAACTTAGCTCGTTTCATTAATTTCTGTCAAACATATAATGTAACTTTATCACATTCCACAACATATCATCCCTAAGGGAACGTATTGGTAGAGTCCTCAAAAAGGAAATTGGTCAGAATCTTGAAGAAGACAATCACTGAGAATCAGAAGGATTAAGATATGAAGTTGAAGTTCGCCCTCTCAGCAGTTTGAGTCACCCCCAGGAGATCTACTGGGAAGTATTCCTATCATTAGGGGAATTTTGAGGTTTATAATGGGCCTCCTAAGGAAATAATAAAATAATAGCTAAACCAATAAAATAATATTTATGAATTTACAATTCACTTTTTGCACCAAAATCCAGGAAATAATAAAATAATAGCTAAACCAATAAAATAATATTTATGAATTTACAATTCACTTTTTGCACCAAAATCCATGTAACCATGGTTAAATTCAATTGAAAATTTGTACCAAAATAAAATTAATATAAAAAATTGTATTGATGTAACTATAAATAAAAATGAGTTTTTCAATAAAAAATGATTATCATTGAACAACTAATGCATTTGTACCTTGTACTTAAATAACTTAAAATAAATTATAAATATAAATTCATAAATTCTTAGTTGTACAACATACCATTAATTAAAATTTATATTATTTAAATTACAAAGCTAAATTATATAATAACATGTAATTAATATACTATATAAAAATCAAACAATATAATAAAATAAATGTAATATATTATTTTATGTATTAGTTTTATATTACCTATTGAATTGATTTGATTTATAACATAAGAAGAAATAATATATAATATAAAAATTAATATGATATATGAAAAGTGTGTAAAGACATGAAGATTGTATAGGGATATGCATTTTTTCTTTCAAAAAAATATGAAATGACAATAATAATATTTTATTCAAAAAGTGTGAAATGACATTTATTACGAGTACTTTACTTTGTGACTTTAGAAGTCTTTAGAATACTACCATGGTTAACCATGAGTTTTTATCCACCATTGAGAATGTGACAAGTAAGTAAATTTAACTCAAACAATGCCACCTCAACCATGGGGGATGATGTCATCCCCTAAAATGTGATTGGTTCTCATAAAGTGAATTTTTATTGTATATTTTCCTTAGGAGGCCCATTTTTTACCTCAAAATTCCCCTAATGGAACTGGTTTATGGGACTCAAGCACTATTTCCTACTCAGCTGGCCAAACTAGTAATTTATTTCCTTCAAGAAGCTCAGGGAGAACCTAATGCTCTGTTAAGAAGATTGAACAAGATAATTGAATCAAGTGAAAACAGAAACAAAGTCAGGTATAACTTGATTACTTATCAAGAAAAGATGAAGTCTAAATTTGATAGAAAAGCAAAAGAAGTTCCCTTTCAAGCAGGAGATTTGGTACTAAGATGGGACAACAGACGAGAAGAAAAGGGGAAGCATGGTAAATTTGACCCTCTTTGGTATGGTCCATACATAATATCTGAGGTAAGGTCAAATAACACACTCATTCTGGAAGATCTAGATGGAGAGGCAGTACAGCTGGTTGTGAACGGGCAATATCTAAAGCATTATTTCCAGCATTAAAAGTCAACATTCCACCATTGTAAATACCAGATTTCTCATTGTTCATATGTCACCAAGAAATATTTGACTCCATGCCCAATGGATAAGGCACTAATCTGTGGTCCATAGCGCTTCCGTGGAAAAAAGCACTATCCCCAGGTGGAGCCAGATGTTGTGGCTCATTTGCATTTACCTTTGAAATATTTTTCAAAACACCAAAAAAGCATATATGTTAGAAAATGTAAAAGTTTGTATGTCGAAGAAGAATTTTTATTTATATGTTGGTACATTAAAATTTCGTGATGAGATGTGAAGGTAGGTCGAAGGATTGGATAACCAGAATAAAGCGTAGGAAGGTTTTAACACCATGGAGAAAGATGGAGTTTCACGAGTCTTTTGAATGAACTATCACAGGGAGTAGTGTGGAGAAGATGGAGCTGTAGAGCGATGACAGCTGAAGAAACAGAGAAATTGGTTAAGGTAGAAAACCTTTCGAATATTATCAAAGGAGGCGATTTGATGCCGAGGATTAAATCATAGAATTAAAGTGAGAGATGGACGGACCAGGTTGCATCGCAAAGTTAAGTTTGAAAAGTTGCGAAGTGGACACGTGTTGGCACAACGATTCAAAAAATAACACGCATTAGTAGGTCTAGAGTTTAGCATTAAGTCTTCGCAAGGTAAAGTATTTTGGTTGCGATGCGACAAACGGGAGATGGCGGTGTGAGACAGTACAACGGGACCATTGGATTGGGGTGCAGATCAACGGTGGAGGTTAAATCGCAAACAAAGCAGTTTCACACATTGACATTATTATTGTTTACCATTTAAGCTATTTGTTATAGTTGTCGGCGTGCGATATCGAATAAGTTTCAAAGTGTGATTGCTTCTGATTGGTCAGGTCATGTGTTGGCCCGTAAACCACAGGTCTATGGGGTTTGTATAAAGTTGCAACCATGTATGTGATAAGGTAATGCGAAGGGGAGGCCAATGAATAAAGAGCCATTGTCAGAGTCAGGCAGAAGAATGTATAGTGGCATTGTGGGAATCACGACGGTTGGGTCAAGTTAGGAACCAAGGCATTGTTACAGAACTGTGTAGCTACTACATCATAACCAGAAAGGACACCTCGGCACTTCGTGAGGATGCATCAGCAACATCAGATTCATCAAAACGAACAATGTTTCAAATTTTTATTTGTTTTCTCTGTATGATTGCATAATTAATCTTAATAGTTTAGGTAGTTGAATAGTTTCAAGAAGTTCAACAGTTATGAACTACTTTGATGTATTTAATTAGATAGAAATAAAGAAACAGGATTCTGAGTTTAGAACCTCTGGACTGTTAATTTGGTATTGAATTTTTTTGAGAAACTAATGAAAGAAGATCAAGTTTCCTACACCTGTTCATGTTGATATGTATTTCCAGTTTCACTCTGTGTTTATTCCTCTTTGAATGAAGTGAAATAATGTAGCAGCCGGTCTCTTAATTACATCTATGAATAAGAGTTAAATCACTTTAATTTGTGCTCCTTCACTTTGTTAACCCTCTGTAATTTGTAATATTGGCAAGAACAAATGACATAGGAAAAAATCAAACCACTTTGGAATCCAGGACCTGGCCTTTCTAGACTCAGAGAGAGTTCTCTATGTTCTTTACACTAGTAGAAAATGGCTAATTAATTACTAAAAAAATGACTAAAATTTGCATATAAACCACTATTTTTCGGTCGGTGACCAATAGTAGCTAATTTACAGTATCTTATAACGCGACCAACTTTTAGTCGTTTTTAGCTTAGTCATTAATTGGTTATCTCAATTTATTGTCTAATAATATATTTGGTCATTAATTTAGTCAGTGATTTGGTCATTAATTTAGTCATTGATTTGGTCATTAATTTGATCATTGATTTAATCTTTGATTTGGTCATTAATTGTCATAATTAATGACCAAATATACAACAAAATATATTACTATATGATCACTCGAGAAAACCAATTAACGACCAAAAAAATATGACCAAAATGTTGGTCATGTTATAAGATACTGTAAATTAGCTACTAATAGTCATATATATGCAAGTTTTAGTCATATATTGAAACCAATTAATAACCGAAGAAATATGACTACATTTTGGTCGTGTTATAAGATACTGTAAATTAGCTACTAATAGTTGTATATATGCAAAATTTAGTCATTATTTGTAATCACAAAATTATCATTTGTAGCAGTCATTTATCTTTTTTTGGTAGTTTCATATTCCTTATATAAACGACTAATTTAGTATTTTATATTCATTTCATTTACTTTCATTAATAATCATTATAAATGACTAATTTAGTTGTATATTCATTTTATTTGTGTTCATCATTAATCAATATAAACTACTAATTTAGTAGTTTCAAATTGATTTTGTGTTTATTATTAATCAACATAAATTAATTTGTATGATTTAAAAAATGTCATACAATGTGCATGTTCATCTAATATGAAAACACAAAGTTGCATATGTTAATCAGAATACCAAACAATATCAAATGCAACTATAAATAATTTCAACCACATAAATTATATTATATGAAATGTTAAAATATTACAATATGGGTTTCCAACTTAATATTGGTTGGACTACAATTTACACACAAAATGATGTTTCATCACTTCAGAACATTATCATTGTGTTGTCAAGGCATTGTAGGTGAATTCACAAACTCGGAAGACTTGACCATTAATATTTATATGTGTGTCTTATGTGGAATATTGGCTCTAAGGGTATCACAAGACCAGTTCTCCTCTTTCTTTTTGCATTTGTCGCTCCAATGTTATTACTCCTCTCTTTTTTCAATTCCCACTTCTTACCATCAATAATGAGTTCATTTTCTGAAAACAAAAGAAGATACAATGTAGAGTGTAAGGCATGAAAGACAATGAATACTAGAATATAAACTAAATTAGACTATAAATAGTTTATACGACATATACCTCAACATCAACAATGTCAAAGCCATTTTTCCCCATACAAGTAAGAAACTCGAACAAATTTTCTTCATTGAGGCGATAATGGCCACTATAGTGTGGCTAAATAACCTGTATAAACAAAGAAAATAAAATGTCACCATATATAGAAAAGAACACCTTAGTAACTTAATATTCAAATTTCAAGGTAAGCTTAGGAAAAATCATGTCAACTAAGTTATATGCTAAAAAGCTCAAGTTGTAGATAACTTGTGAAAACAAATAGTATGAAGTGTGATGTTTAATCCTTGTTGTTTTATTCACAACATTTCATTTTCTAATGCATGAACTTAGTCAAGTACATAAACAACATGTACTCAAATAACAACATGAAAGTAACCTTTTTTGATAGTCATGAAAATATTTTAACACAAAATAGCTATAATGATTCCAATCAATATAGTGTAATACTAATTTCATCTTCAAGCTTTGGTTTTTGTTTAAATGAACATGATACTAAGTATTTTCAATTTCATAGTTAAAATACAAAACAAAATCAAAAGAAACATCCAAAATACAATCAAACAATAACGAGAGGATATCATGGAATGGAAATTGCAATTATAAAATATTTGTTTACCTGTCCACCGATGTCGTGTCTGGCATTCCTATAACATTTGCTTGCCCAAAATAACCATGAGGTGAAATAGTCACAACATTAAAAACCATAGGAATTCCTACTAGAAACATTTCCAAAGTCGGTGGCTCAAGTGGCTAAGCGATCTCTAACAACGAATGAACCATATCCAAGATGTGATATGCATTGTTTCCCCATCCCTTTTCCAATCACATTTCATGTAACATGCCCACAACAGAGTCAAGTAACAATCAAACAAAGACTTTGACATTTGTTTTTATCTTTTATATCTATAAAATTTGAATCTAATTTGTTTCTGTTACAACTCTGTTGAGACCACCTACTGTACAGTCAAAAATAGAAAAGGAGCCATTAATCATACCTACCCATGGTCTGTTGTAGGAATGATAGAAGAATAGGTTGAGCCATTAATTAAAATTGCAAAAATATTGAGGAAAGACAATTCATTATCTAGTTAACCAATTGCACATTGAACCCTATATGGATGAGTAGCCCTAAATAAAGCCACTTTTCTCTATCATATGCCTTGGAAAGACAAAATCACTAAAATTGCTTGTAATTTTTTGGTTTGATGTTATAAATTCCTTCTTGGGCTACTCCTCTTCCATAATGGATTTGTTTCCCAGGAACGATGAAAATTTATTCTAATGACACAAAATCAACTTAGTGGATTTTGACCCTACATGCACTAATTTTTGCAATGATTTTGAAGATGCAATTACATAGTGATATGGGTCTGAAATCATCTCACTCCTGTCTAATTTTTGGGATTAAAGCCTGAAATGTTGAATTGAAAGCTCCAAAATCTTGCATGTGTATTGTAATTTGTCAGCAATTCTTAGTTGCTATTTTTTAAGGAAGTCATAGAACCCCTAGAAGAATTATATTGTCCTGTGAAGTGGCTGAGGGTTCTTATACTATTGAAAACAATGCAAAATTGTTTGTAATTCTTCCTTTGATATTTGATCCATCAATGCCTCATTACCCACCTCACCTACAAAACTGGGGAAATATGAAGTCATCTTTAACTATCGCTCTTAAATTTATTCTATCATCCTCTTTATAAATACCCTCAAAATGGTATGTTGATGAGCAAATTGCTCCTCGATATGAGGCACCTTCTCATGAGGCAAAGTTCGTTGATAAACACCATCTTGAGGAAATTTTTCATTATAATTATGAGATGTTGAAGAGAGAAAAGATTGGCTATTTAGTAAAGGATATGCACAAATGTTGGTGATTTGGTACAAGGAAAGACATGGGCAGTAAGAGAATTGTGGATATTCCCTACAACTCTTTTCCCAAATGTGACACGTGAGGATGTATGCTTATCAAAAAACTATATTTGAGAATGTGCACCATTTTGAAGGCAAGACTATTTTGGATGTAGGCGCAAGAAGTTTGACACAAGCTCTTGCACCCGACCCGACAGTCCACCTGCTTAACTATGACTACGATCTATGCACTTCCCGGCTTGTAAACTGTATTTGCTCCAATTCTCGATCATATTGTGCCTGGAGACACGTCACTGTGACTTCAACTAGGCTACTCGACCACATGTGGTGGCTACTAAACCTGCACTGACACAGGTCTAGCTAGCTCTGATAGCACTCCTCCATCCACAAACCAATTATGTTGACAGCTGCACTTCTATCGGCCATTTGTGTGTCCTTTCCCTCGCGATTTCTCAACAGCTGAGTGGTGTCAACTAGTCTAGCACGTGTTGCTTCATTCTTAGTGAGTTTCCACCTTATGCTTCTTATGGTTTTGTTTTTTTCGAGTGTGGGCTTGCGTGCAGGACACAGTTCTTCCACCAATTACTTTCGACAATACCTTCCCACCTCTCCTAGCAAACTACTCTCGAAACTACGTGCTTCTTCGAAGTGATACTGTAGATCCTTTTCTGCCAACCAAAATTTCGCCCACCCCTTCTTCGCGCAGTTTTATTTTCCTATTAGCGGCATGGTTTGACCCTTATTTCAACCACTTTGTTTTTGCCATGATTGACACAACCTTGTCAATTGTTGAAATTCAACATTTGCAATCTTCCCACCTCTGTCACCTGATGAGTATGAATTCTTAAACTCTCTTATGTCATTATCCAAAACATTTATTTCCTGGACACGTGATTTTGCAAATAAAGGTTTTTTTCAGCATAAGTCCTTGTCAAAATATCATCTCTCATACCAACTGGCATATGGTCAAAAATGCAACCTGAAATCGGACATACACCTATTCGTCTATTACTCGAAGATGTGAATGGTGGAATATATGCTAGAGAACTCTTAGCATATGGCAGGGGTTGAGCCCTCCCTCCTATTCCCTTTCCAAGACCCCCCTTAGGACCAAGAGTCAAGTGGCCATTGTCAAAAGCTTTGTGTGTTGAAGGGCTTGGCATAGACCGATTTTCAAATTGAGCCCAATCCACAATCTAAGCATCTTGACTGGTGATTCCACAGTCACGTGGTCCCATATGTGGGTTGGACCTTTAATCGCACCCATATGTGGAAGTGAACCCATTTGTGCACGTGCCATGTAAGGTGGCATCGCAGGTCCTCTCACACCATGATCAAGTGGTGTCATAAATCTCTGACCTGCATGTCCCATATTGGTACCTCGAGAGCGACCTCCCTGTCCATGTAGTTCTTGCACATCATCCCGATGCACTTCCTCTATTTTCTTGTGGCCCTCAACCTTCCACCTTTGTTTCCATCCATTCTTCATCAAATCAATCAAATCCTTCAACATGAACCTCAGCCTAGAGGGAAGCCCTTGGGTATTGGGCATTTTTTTCATCCTATCAAGGTAAGCATCAATATGTTCCTTGGCCTTTGAATGGTCAATCATATGACCAATAGTGCTCATCAGTCTGCACAAAGCTTCAACATTTTCGTCCTCTGCATGTTGAAATTCACCAATTAATTTCCTGATGAATGCATGCATAATTCTTTTGGTCAGCATACTTTCTTTATAAAGCTCACCAATATTTCCTAGCATTCATCGTTGTGCTACAACCTTCTTCTCTCGTATTTCTTCTACTGAAAGGCTTTTTTCACCATCCTCTTCTTCTTTCTTAGCCTATGCCTCTTCTCTTTCATATTTTTCAAATTCTTCCTGACATTTGTTCAAAAGAACTCGCTTGAAAACAACCTTCTCATTATCTTCATAAAATTCTGGTAATCTTGCAGCAAGCTGAAAACATAATTTTGCATACATTTCACAAAAAGTTGGCTCCATCAAGGCTTTGTCAAATATTTGAGATATTATACCATGAAGACATGATGTAGAGTCAATGTTCACTTCTTTGACCTGTTCAAATTTTTTTTCAAAGTTTTGGGGCGTTAATTTATTAAGGATGGATTTAATTTGTCATTTTTTCAACTAATCCTCATCAGAAACCTTGCCCACTTCATATCGGTTCTCTAATTTATGAATTGTCGGCAGAGAAGGCTGTGGAGGAGGAATCAAACCCTTCTGCGAACTAGAAGCATGTTGCCACCTATCAGCATCAGAATTATTTCTCACTAGTCCAACTTGTGGAAATGGTGCTTGCACATAAGGCCCTCCAGGAAGGATGCCATTCATACTCATTTGTGTTGCACAAGTATTTCTTGCAAAGCTAGTATTATAAATTGGACCAAGTTGAAACATAGAAGAGGAACCACTTAGACCTGCATCCATGCACATATCACAGCCAACAACAAAAGCATCCACCAGCTTGGTCCATCTATCATCATCCAAACTGGCCATATTTCTCCCATGACGTTCAAGTAGATGATTCCCACTCGGATGCCTTTCAAGACCTCTTGCGGTGCTTGCTAATGCATCAACCTCTCCTACCTGACTTGCAAGTGCTTGGGAATTTCCAAGTAATTCAACAGTGTCTAGACAAATTTAGGAATGATTTAGTAGATCTTTGTACTGATCCTTGATTGTCAAAAAAAAATCACTAGAGTACTTTCTGTCTCCTGAACATTTAGTAACTAAAATAGCTACTTAACTCATAGGAGTTGAAATCTCAGCTACATCTTCCCAGTCATCCACTTCTTTCAGGACTTGCTTCTCAGGCTCTTTTGAGGAAGTATTACTCTTGACAACATCAGTTACTACTTTGGATGGTTCTGGAAGGTTCACATCTTCCTCCTCCTCTTGAACCTTATAAGCATTATATAAATCACTAGTGGGAGCTGCAACATTTGCCTTACCTAAAAAATCTTCTTTTTATTCTTCTTGTTGACAACTACCTTGGCAGCATCACCAATATTTGCAACATTATTCTTCACAAAAACATTGGAAGAACTTTTATTCTCCTTTTCTGAAACTGCTACCCAAAATGATGAAACTTTTGGTATCAAGTTTCCTTCCAGTGAATTATAATGTGTATGATTAAAAGGAAGAATGTAATATCCCGAAAGGGAAAATGAAAGTAATATAAAGTAAAATAGACTAGAAACTACAAAAAACATAAAAACACTATTAAACACATAAACTGAAAGCCAAGAAACAACGTTGAGCCATTTTATTATTTGTCGGGAAAGAGTACAAGTGAGGTGCTGAAAGGATTGCACCTAGGCCTGCTCAAGGCAAGCTGAAAGACAAAATCAACCTAAGAAAAAATTCTACCGGAACTGGAACTGTGTGGCTCAATCACTCCGCTGCCTAGCCCAGAAAATGTTGCTATTGGTTGTCTTCGAACTGCTGGTTAGGCTGCCTCTCGTTCTTAGAAAATTATGGGAATTGGACAATGGACTCTCCTCAATAAACCCACAAAAACCCACGAAGGGTTTGTTGAAAGCTCGGCCCCGGAAATTGGCCCCTTTGAGCTTGGTACGCTGCTTCGTTGGGGAAATCGAACTCCTGGTTGGAACTGATCATAGATGCCTTCAAAATGCTGCCAAAATACCTAGTAGGAGGTGGCTAGCCTCCCCTCCAAATCCTTCAGTTGAACAACTCTTCTCACCCGCACTCCCAGAACTTCCCCAAGACTCGACTGCGCAACCATTACTTAGTTTGTGTTGCCTTTGCACAGTCATATGGGGACTACACACTTCCTGCTGATGTTGTTGTGGAATTCCCTCACAAAATGGCTAGAATTCTCTCCTGATCATGAACTCGAAGTCCCTCGAGGCAAGCGTGCTCAGTCAAAATGATAAAGAAAACAAGGTGAATGAATGAGGAAATGAGCCACCTTCACTTCCTTTTGTCAATTGAGCCCCCAAAATTCCCTTGGGCCCACCATGGATTGCGTAGTCCCCTCATCCAGCCTCTCATTGCGCTGCCCCCATCTTGCCTCTCCCACGATGCCTCCCATTCGATTGTTGGCCACATGGACCCCCACTATGGCTACAATTTTTCCTAGTGGGCTATAGAAGTAGGTTGTAGCTTTCCCTAAATTATTAATTGTAGGTCTCGGCCCATATTATTTCTTCCTGACATTAGAAACATCAAAAATATAAAAAAGAAAACAATATTATAATTAGCAAACTTCTAATTAGGAATATTACAAAGAAGCAAACAAAGCACAACAAGATGATAGTCAAGCCGTTATTAATAATAATTAGTTTCGTTGTGATGCTAATAGCTTTGGAATTTGGATCATTAAAGTGTGACACTAGAGAGCACATTCAAAACAAGTATTATTCATTAGCATAGTGTAGTTACATTGCATGGTCCTTATCAAACAATCTTGATTAAGGGTATGAGAAGCAACATGAAATTTTGAACAATTATTGAAAGGTCTTAAAAGGTCTTAAAAGGCATGTCAAATGCAGAATCCATAACATATTTACCTTTCAAAATTGTGAAATCCTGAGTTAAGGTGACACATAAGAGTCAATAGATCATTTGAAGGGAATTATGGCAATTTGATCAAATAACTATAGTTGGACATGGAAATATTTCACAATAAAAAGTACAACATCTTTTTTTGTTGAGAAATTGCCACAATGCATACTTGACACATGTTCTCCATGTAATCAAAACCCCTCACAACATTGTAGAGACTTCATTTCTTATTCCAGAATGGAATGTATACAATCCCTAGAGATCTAGTCCTTATGTTATTTCTATTGTTGGCCTATGGTTTACTTGAAATACAACAATAGGCAGGGAAAACCAAGCAACAATTATCCTTATAGTGGGAGCACTTTAGATTGGAAACATCTATTTTCTCTATCAGTGGCCTGAAAATTTCATCTGCATGCTCATTGGTTCTGTTGCCAGAACTAGGCTTCTTATTCAATTGCTGACCAATTTAGATTCAAGGAATGTAGAAAGTCAATCTGAAGTCTGAACACTTATTACTCTTTCAGATTCAAAAGTTGTGAAATTGGAATAACATGGAATGATAAAACATCATCACGACTCATGGGAGGAAAAAAATGGTTCAATCTCTGTCATGCAAGGTGATAAAACACAACTATCGTTTACACAATACCTTAATAGTTGTTGGGGAAGGGGAATGGTCTGTCAAGTCAACACAAATCTAGATTTCAAGGCAATGCTACTATTAGTTTATCTCTTGGATCCCCTAGCTGATGGAAGCATTCTAAAGAAGGATATATCCCTTCAACAAGATCTGGTCTAGAAGAACGCTGGAGAAAGTGGACACGAATTTTGAGGGGTTTCTGTATGTAAAGGGCTAGACATCTTTGGTCAGGTATCAGAAGAAACTAGATAGGGTCTGGATCCCCCTAAACAAGCAATGAAATCTCCCATGGATCTCATAATAAATGAGGCAGCGAAAGATGAAATGCTCCTCTGTCTCAATCTCTCGAAGATGGCAGAGTTGGTGGATCTTGTCTAGTCAATCAATATAATGGTCAATCTCAATCCACAATCTATAAGAGCCAAATCTATATTGTCCCAATGGGATTGGTGTTGAAGAATGTAACTAGTGTCGGTCTTCATAATTGTACTTGAGTCATGATGATCCTTAAGATCCTTATCATCCTTAAAGGCTTCAATACCATCAAGAGAAGACTATTGGCTAGGACTGAGCTCCTAGAGGTAATAAATCAGAATTCTGGGCATGACAACTAGCCCTAGTCACATTATCAATTCTTGCAGACCTGTTCAAGAAATCTGAAATAGGTTTTGAAAGCAGAGAGGCTCGGTTCTCTAGATTCAAAGGGTCAGTATTCAAGCTAAAGGAAGGCCGAGATCTTATAGGGAAGAAATTATGAGTTCTGGGCATATCTACTGGTCAATATTTATGTGGTTGGGGTCGCAGACGTGGGCTAACAGAGAAAAAGAATTAAATAAGGACAGACATGTTTTAGGGTTCATCTTACAAGATTGTTAAGCCAAGTCAAAGAAAATTCAAGGCCGAAGAAGAGGGAGTTGCTTTGGGCATATTCTGAAGTGGTTCTTCTTACTGAAACAAGCCAAAGAGATCACAAACCTGTGGAGTCTAGGCCGCAGATCTGAAGTGGATGATTAAAGGGCCAAAAAAAGCCTAAACAGGGTGTTGTAGGTACCTATCAAGACAACATATAGGATAAGAGATTAAGGAGGAAGGCCACAACATTTCAAAGAGCTGTTGAAGTAGTTGTGGAGAGATGTAACAAAAGGTTGGATGCCCAAATTAGTAAGTAAAGCTACAGTTAGTCTACTCCAGAAAAAGGAAGTCACCTTATAGAAGATTCTAGACCTCAAATTGCAGATTAATGGCACAATTAAAGACAAAGAAATATCTTTCAGATATCTGTAATAGAAATAGTGATAATCTGGTAGAGGAAACTAGGCCAACTTCAGTGGAAGGCTTTTTAGGCATGTTCTAAAATATTATAAGGTGTAAAAGTCCTAGTTTGAGATATCTACTCCAGGAAGTGGTAAATATGGAAAGAATATAAGTCCATTGAATGAAAATATATTTGTCTCAAGAAATATTAGTGACTGTGCCCTAAGAACCAAGGCTGGAGAAATAAATATATTGGTGTTGAAACCAAGATCTGAAGCAATAAGCAACAGATAGTCACCTTATGGTGAGCATCTTGTTTTGGAGTTGTTCTTAGGAAGATCATGACTTCAATGAAAACAATTGTATCTTCGAAGGATAATGTTGGATTTCGCATCCTTGGAGTTTTCCACCTGAAAAATAGTAGCATCTAGAAGAAGGATAAAGGATAAATTGGAATATTAGTAGCAACAAATTTGGCAAGGAGGATCTTGAAGGCAGTCTTGAGAACTCTTGAAATCAAGATCTTGTAAAAGGTCCTATAGCAACGTCCAAGTAATCATAGAAGAGAAAGGTACGTGCTAGACGGTATGTATAATTGTTTAATTAATAAAGGGTCTACATGCATTAAGGATTTGTTGCATAAGATCTAGGGTGTGTGAATCTAGGAATTAAAAACCCTAAATGGGATAGAAAGCCCTGGAATGAAGCCCTAATGCTAATCTGGTTTGTTCCCCCTTAAGAACCCCAGATTGATAATTTGACATCATACTTTTGGTATTGCATATTTTTCTTGGTTGTCATATGATCCATCTTTACCAAAGAGTTCCTTAGGCCATCTTCGAAGTGAAGACTAGGGGCCATCATATATGTCTTGAGAGCATTTTTAGATTTGCTTTCTTACTTCATAGGATTCACTGTTTGGGAAACTTAGCACCAGGGAGAGGGATATACTCAGCTGTCTGCTTGTCAGAGGAGATGATTTCTATTAGTATTGGGCAACACCAATGTTGGTTTTTAGAGCCTTCTTTTTTGTTGCATAGCATTGGTATTTCTATTAAGCATTTCCCCCCTTCTAATACTCTTTTAATGTTGGTCATCTCTTCCAAAAGTATGAGTTGAAGCAAGTGATCAAAGAAGATATTATTGATGGTACATTCAGATTACTTGGATTGACTCCCTTGAGTCTTAGCCCCAATATGTCTTTCCACACAGAAAATTTCATGTAGTTGAGAAATGGTCTTATTGCTCAATGTGGGTATACAGTCAAACTTCACACTTGTAAAATACAGGAATGACCAATTTCAGTCAAAGTGACTGGAATGTCAAGTTATATATCATATGGTAAGAGAATGCCTGAAATCTTTCCTGACTACGTCTATAAAGCAATAAAAATAAATAAATACTAAGATTTAATGTCGCTGTGTGGTAATATAGTAGAGCTGTTGGTAGTCACTTTACCAATCTTTTCTGATTAACTATAGTCTACAGTAAAATTTACCATGGCCTGGTCATAAATCTCATGCAATGACAGAATGCAATTCCTCCTATCAGAATTATGAACATGGTATCAGTATCGCTAGACCGGAGAGTTAAACTCAACGAATTGTGAGTTTGACTTGAATCAGGTGGGAGACTTCTTTTTCCAACAGGGTTGAATCAAAAAATAGGGGTTGACTGAGTTTGAATATAACAGACTCCAAAAATCATAAATTTATTATCAATGAAAACATATTTTTTAATCAACATCCGTGCAGTTCTTTATGTTTTTCTGTTGAAAAATATGTCTTATATTTACTGAAAAATATTTACAAACAAATGATAAAAAAATTGAAGGGTATATAGTATATACTACATATAATTAACATCATAACCTCTTTTGAAGATCTACTAAGGTAGAAAGAAAACCAAAATACTCAGTTTGATCCAAAGATTTAGCATCTTATTTGACAAAATTCTTGTGCCAACAATTGATGACAGACATCAACCTTCTAGACTGAACTGAAGGTAGATAAGGAGCTAGGCTCATGATCAAAAATAAGTTTACACTGTACCTTCCATAAAAAAAAAGCACCCATATCCTCAATCCAATCAACAATTCCTGACAAATCGACAGTCCTAAAAATGTGCTTAACTATAGCCAGGTGCTGAAAAACAAGACAGAGGCCATTTGACTAACTTGTCTAGATCCATCTGGCCTTAGACAAAAGCCCCTAATAATCGAGACACTATGAAAATGCTCAGTGTATATGATAGTCATGTAGTCCAAACAGTGTAGATGCCTCACCCAACATTCCTTTCGATTTTTTGAGACCCATCGAGTGTTAAGAATTGAGAAAATAGGACTTCTTAGATGAATAATTGAATATAAACATTGAGAATCACATGGCAGAAATGACCAACGAAAACATCAACCCCAACCTTTGCAGAAGGACCTCAGCATACTGATATTCATATTAAATAATTTGTGCTCCAGAATAGTGCAACTCAACTCTGTAATCTTGAGCAAGAGGTCTTTACTGCCGATATGTATGAATGCTTTGTTCCTGTAAATCACTCGAAAAAGGATGCCTCTTTCAGGATCAGTATGCATGCTTGAAGCAGAAATGCACATTCCTTGCTCTCTACAGCTCCAAATCAAAAGCTAAGTCCCACCATGCCCTGCCACCCTCCCAATGCCACTAAAATTATACTTGGCAACTTTAGACGTATGGCCTTTGGAGTCATCTTGGCCAGCTTTGGATTTGTTCTCACCATATTTGAGTGGGCTCTAACGGTCACGTCCTATTTAATGAGAGGATTCAAGAGTTGTGACATTTACAAGAGATTGAGTTAGAGGAGAATTTCATTACACATACCAATAATCCTGAAGGATGTCTTGACATTATTGCAGAGTACATGCTTTCATCATGCTCTGAGACTCTGATATTTTCTTGAGGGCATCCTCTGCTAGTGCATAGGCCCCATCTCTGTGGTAGATGTAAACTTTGGAGTTTCCTCTGTTATAATGGAATCTTCACCTTATGGGAGTCTCAAGGTTGCTTCTTTTTCATCTTCTACCTCTTTGTCTACTTCTAATGTGAGTGGAATAGGCCACTCTTACATTGTATTGATGGATAGAGTCATTTACTTTTTATTTTACTGTTTTTATTGCATAGTTTCTTTCCTTACTTACTAGGCTTTTAGGAGTTTCTTT
Organism: Pinus albicaulis; assembly: GCA_034641835.2. Taxonomy (NCBI): domain Eukaryota; kingdom Viridiplantae; phylum Streptophyta; class Pinopsida; order Pinales; family Pinaceae; genus Pinus; species Pinus albicaulis. The sequence goes on from JAXQQM020066497.1 coordinate 47,349, forward strand.
TCTCTCCCACTGCTTATAACTACTTTTGTACTTTTGGTGCTCATTGACCTGCTTTTTTGGTCATTTGCGGATATTAATAGAATTATCTTTTGTGATAGTCCTCTATGTACCATTCTTTGAACTTGCAAATTTGCTTGTTTGCTTCGTGCTAAAAGACAAAGTATTCCTAGAGAAGACAATTTTCCTTACATTTAGCCTTCAGAGCCTTGCATAAATACCTAGAAAAAACTCTTAACAGACTCATAAACCAATTAATGTCATTACAGTGAGACATTGGTTATGATGATATGACATTATATGCAATTTACCTCCTTTGAGGTGAATCTATATTGCCACTTGATCCTTTCCTTCCATGGACTATAGTTGGACAACCCCTCCAACCTGTCCTCATACCGGAGACCTGCCTGCAACTTTGACATTGTCACCTACAATTGTTACCAACTCCCTCTCATGCTGTACTTCACTGCACACAACTTTGATTCATTGACTTCCAAAATAGCCCAGACACACTTTGATACCATGTTGAATTTACACAATCTTGGGTCTAGGTTAGAGTTTTAAAATTACTAATGCTACCAAACCAAGAATCTCAACCAGAACCACTTTTCACAGCGGAAAATATAAAGCAGTAAATCACACATGCACAAGTATACACAATTTTTAACAAAATTGTACAACCCCAATCTTCGTTATATTAAACCAACTCTGAATAATACAACATTATTATGGTATACAAGATACAATGACAAAATTTGTTTCAACTTCGATGTTGTATCTTTTCCTATCAGTCCTTTGCTTCCATACCGCTCACTAGCTGCTCCTTAGTCCTTCAAAGGACCACACATCGAGACTCTAGGAGGGCTGCCACCTAACATTGTTGCACGTCACTTTTGTCCCATGTACACGGGCTGATCCAATCTGATCTCCGGGTAGGCCTAATCCCGAGATCCAATCTGCAAGGCTAGCAATCACCTTTTTCCATCAAGGTGCTGCACTTCAGCACCAATCTTCACCCAACCTTCAGCTCCTCTTTGTCACTTCAAGATAGCTTGTCTAGGGCTACTTTGGGTAGCCAACACACTGCCCTCCACCAGGTCAGTGGCACCCAATACTACACTGCAAGATCTGCACCAATGAAGGCTTTTGATCACCCAATCAGGCCTCCAAATTGGCTCCCACAGGCTGCAAACGAAACCGATCCAAAATTGATCCAATACTTGGATCCAACACCTACAAGAATGTCTTCAAAAACATACCTTAGCTCACTTTTTTTAGAGCTAATTTGGTTGCAACAACCTAGGCCTAATTATGGTTAGGGCACACTACAGTCCCTTAACAAGCCTTCCTTTGTGCCCAAAACTCCTCCTAAACAATGTGGTTGCCCTTCCTTGAGGGGCCGAAGATGGCTGCTGCAATTCTAGGTTGTTCTAGCCCTCGGCCTGCCTCTAATTTGCTGCGGCACCCTACAGCAAGTATGTGCAGGGCTGCAACAACATTGCAAGGGGTCTTCCCACCTTTTTTTAGCCCTCAAACAATCCTAAAATGGCAGCGGCTCCTTCAACAAGGCACTCAACCTTCCCTCCAACAGTTCAGACCCTAAACTAGGCCTCAACGGCCCTCTCCTCCTTTGCCGGTTTTCTTCTCTGTGTTGCAACCCTAGAACATAAAGTTCTCTCTCCTCCAACGAGTTACTTGTCTTGTGTGTGTTGCACAAATGGATGCTTAAATGCCTCCTCTCTACCTTCTATTTATACCATAAATGAAGGGCTTCTTCAACGTCACAATAGGGGTTGTCCAACTGTCATAAGCCTAAAACAACCTTAGGCTGACCTTGAAACTTATGGTGTCAACCCCACAATTAATCTTCAAAAATCCATATCTCCACTTCTGCAACTCAGAATCAGATGATTCTTGTTGCGTTAGATTTTTCTCGCTAAGATCTATCATCCTCATCCATCACATGTAGAAATGAGCTCATGGAAATGCCCCAAAACACGATTGGTGCAAAACCCCCTGCTTGGGTTCCAAGCCCACAAGTGACTCTTGTGGCACTTTTCCCTCCAAACCTTGAACCCTAGTGCTTGGAGTACCTCCCAAGCTACTAAAAAATCAACATTGTAATGGATTTTACTACTTTTTCATTCATAATGCAACATCACATATGGTGAATTTCCAAAATAATCCCATTCATAATTCAAAATTCAAGATAAAGCACCATCTCAAGCTCACTTTCCATTTTAAATTAGTATCATATTTAAAGAAAAATGAAAAAACCATTGTCTTATATTTCTTGATGAAATTACTGCAAAATATAGCTGGTGAGATCCAGCAAGTGAATTGACAAGTCTTGCACACCATATTCTAATCCACCTCTTGGTCAAAAAGATGCCACCCTGCAAAGGAAGCGGCCACAGGTAGCTCGAGAGGAATTCACTATAACTCCAATAGCTAAAAGGAAAAATGAGAGTGTTGAGGAGGGAGTTGCAGAAATGCACACTAAAGAAAACCTTAGACCAAGCCACAAGACACTATCACAGAAACAAGGAGACCGGATGTTGTTGCCATAGATTTGGTTAGATGGTCCCAAAGAAGAATTGTTCAAGAAATACAGAAGTCAGGAGAAAGGAAGATAGCAAAGGGGGAGGAAGAAAATAAGACCAAGATAGCCACTGCCATAGAATCCCAAGGGCATGCCTCAAAATCTACTATGGAATTTGGGGCAGCGATTCTTAAAGAAATCCAAACAAATGTTACAAAATTATTAACACCTACTATAGACAAAACAAAATTATTGGATAAATCGAGATGAATGGAACAAAGTGTTGTGGAATCCCTAATAAGGGAAATTCCTGTTTACATGTGACAAGTAGTGGAAAATTCAGATGCTAAATGTCAAGTGTCATTACCTTCTCCAGCACAGGTTCCTGAAAACTTTGGCAAAATTCGAGAAAATCCTAAAATAGTTGCATTGTAGCTACAGAGGTTGGCTTATAGAAGGAAAAATCATAATCATATGAATAGGGGTATAAAACCCTTGAAAGGAATCAACAGACTATTGCATTCTTTAAAGAAAAGTCTGTTATCTCACACGTAGCCTAGCAAAGCACAATTATGTAACTCAAAGAAGATAATAAGGAGTGGGAGAAATAAGATGAAGAAATTAAAGAGAAAGTCCCTGAAATCTCAAAACTTTAAGGAAATAAATGAAAACACAAGTGATTATGCTTCCTTAATGTTCACCTGTAGGCCACCTGCCAAAGTGTACGCCTTATATTTTAAGGAGCAATGGTTCAAATTTCACTGGAGAGGAATGCTTCAAATCTACCAATTGTTAATGTGGGTGAACCAGGTATTTTTTTGATATTTCATAGGCATTCCTGAGAGGTAAAACTTAGAATGCGAGTTATATTTACACAATTATGTCCTGCCTAAGCTCACAAAATGGACTCTTCATCCTTTTATGGAGGATGGTATTTTAAGGAATTTATCTCTACTATGTAGAATGAAATTCAAAGATTTGAAGAATTGTGGGCCTATAACAATTACAAATCCAAGGTTGAGTTGCTTGTCTGAGTAGAGATCATGCCCCAATAGAGGCTATCTATGAGCATTACTAAAATGCTTCACATTCTCAGAACCAATGGGTAATGGAATAACAACAATTATTAGAGAAATTCAAAGCCTTTGTTGATACTTGAAGTGACCATGCTATGAATTCCCAAATGAGAAGGAATGAACTTACATAACAATTGAAGAGAAGGGAACCCAAATCAATTCCAAATCTCAAACCAGCTATATGCAAGGCTCACCTTTACACTAGCTTTGTAATTGTTAAATTTGGACAACTAAACTCAATCTTGTGATGCTCAGATGAAGATTCCAATATTTGTATTGGATTCCTCTTTCAGAGAGGTGTAAAATCGATGTAAAATTGATTTTAATATGATGAGTAGAACATTTATTTTGAATTTATTATTTATAATAAATTTAAGTGCAGGTCGGCCTTAAGGTTTTACACCCCCAGCAGATGTGTCACACACCTCAATAATGGATATAAATACAGTCAATGTTGGAGAGCATTTCACTCACTCAACATCACACATCTTCTCCTCTGATTATATACGAGCATCTGAGAAGTAGTTTCATCTCCCACGTGAGGAGGACAAAATCTACTGCAGCAAAAAGGACGAAATTTAATGCAGCAAATTTTTTGCAGTTAGGGTTTCTAGGCAAGTTTGACCAGCGTTGACTTTGGTCAACGCATGGTCCGAATTGGCTGAAATTTGGTGAAGAGTTCAATTTTTGAAGGCCGTACTTATTGGCACAAAAATCGAGGTCAAAAGGTTGATCGAAGTTGGAGCTGCGTTGACTTTATTGTTGCTGCCCTGCGTTGAATTTTTCTGGACTGCGTTGACTTTTTTGGAGTTGACTTTGAGTTTGAATGGGTGACTGATTTGAGGACTGTTGTGACACATTCTCGGTTGGCCGACCAAGAAGACTTTGTTGGTTGAAGAATCCTGCTGACCGCCATAACGCACCAACACATTCTCCTGTTTCTGGTTTGTCTTCTATAGATCCACTGGTATGTTCTATCAACATTTTTACTTAACTGTTTATGTGATTGCTGTTATAAAAGTAAAGTTGCATCAAGCATAGAACATCTACAAAAATTTACATGGTATCAGAGCTGAAGTGAAGACAAGCCCTAACTTATAGCAATCACCAAAAGAGAAAAATGAGTTCCACAACTTATGGCTTCAAGGAGGATGACAAGCTGATTGGAAGGGATGACTTCCATGCTTGGAAGATGATATTAGATCTCAAATTGGAAGACCATGATCTCATGGACTATGTACTTGGTAAGATACAAGAACCTCCATCCACTGCTACTGCTGCTGCTAAAACCAAGTATAAGAAGGGGGAGATCAAAGCAAAGCTAATGATCAGGGAATCCATACATAAAAGTCTGGTTGCCTACATATCTGAGCTAGGCACATCCAAAAAGATTTATGATAAGCTGATACAAATGTTCAAAGTAAACAATGCAAACCAGGTGCTATTCTTCAAGAATCAATTTAAGAAGCTGAAGAAAGGCAGGGATGAATCTGTCCAAACATACTTTCTGAAACTGACCGAGATCAGAAACAATTTGCTGCCTATTGGGGAGACAATAGCTGATCATGAGATGGTACTCACTGCACTTGGAGGGCTCCCATATGAATGGAAAGTATTCAACACTACCATTCTCAATAATAACACAATTCCTAACTTTGACAAGCTACTATCAAGAAGAACCGCAAGATGAGACAATGTCTGATGTTGAAGGACCAATGGACCCAATCGATCCATCTCCTTCACTGAGAAAGAGACCATCATGGCTCAGGGACACTCTCGAAGATGCTGAGGGACATACTGCCCCGAGGGGGGCATTTCGAGAAAGCAAGAAGCGTTGTAGATACCAAGGGTATCTGGCTGCCATGAGTACTATTGTATAATCTGAACCCGGATCTTTTGAGGAAGCTGTAAAGCATCAAGTCTGGAAGGATGCTATAAATGAAGAGTATGAGTCCATAATGAAGAATGATGTCTGGGATGTGGTTCCAAGACTGAAGGACAAATCAATTGTCACCGCGAAATGGCTCTACAAGATCAAGCATGGATCTGATGGAAGTGCTGAAAGTTCAAGGCAAAATTTGTTGCCCGTGGCTTCTCTCAAAAGGAAGGAATAGACTATGATGACATATTTGCACCTGTGGCATGATATACCACCATTCGATCAATCATAGCCCTTGTTGCTACGCAAGGATGGAGTCTTCATCAGATGGATGTCAAGACCGCTTTTCTGCATGTTGCAATAAAAGAAGAGGTGTATGTAGAACAACCTCTGGGGTTTGAAGTCCAGGATCGGGACACTCATGTCTGCAGGTTGAAGAAAGCCCTCTATGGGTTGAAGAAAGCACCCAGAGTTTGGTACGAGAGGATAGATAGCTACTTGATGAAGCTAGGCTTCACTCGAAGTAATGTTGATTTGAACCTTTACTTCAAGGTTGTCCAAGGGAAGCCTCTCATTCTGGTGTTGTATGTGGACGACCTCTTTCTGACAGGTGCTGACCCTCTCATTCATCAATGCAAGAGGGAGCTCGCTGCTGAGTTCGAGATGAAGGACCTAGGATTGATGCACTACTTCCTAGGCCTTGAGGTCTGGCAGAGACTTGGAGAGATTTTCCTTTCTCAAGGAAAATACATTGTGAAGCTTCTGGAAAGATTTGGTATGGTGGACTGCAAGTCCGTGTCAACACTAATGAAACTCAACTTCAATAAGTTGAGTGGCAGCGTTGCTGGGCCCGTATTGGCAAATCCTACTGAGTATCGTCAACTCGTAGGGGCCCTGATGTTCTTAGTGAACATCTGTCCAGATATATGTTTTGCAGTGAACAATTTGAGTCAATAGATGGTTGAACCTTATCACCTTCACTGGGTTGGTGCCAGGAATCTTCTGAGATACCTTCGAGGCACGATAAACCATGGGCTGAGATACACTGTCGGGAGCGTGACACTTCTTGGATATACTGATGCCGATTGGGCTGGCAGTGTGGTGGATCGTAAGAGCACATCAGGATGCTACTTCAATCTTAGTTATACTTCGATTTCATGGATGAGCAGGAAGCAGAAGTCGGTGGCTTTGAGCACCACAGAGGCCGAATACATTGCAGCAATTATGGCCTGTTGTGAAGTAGTTTGGTTGCGAAAGCTATTTAGTGAGCTGTTTGGACATGTGCGAGATACCAACGTGATACTCTGTGATAACCAGAGTGGGATTCACTTGACCGAGAATCCTGTGTTCCACGACTGATCTAAGCATATTGATATCAGGTATCATTTCATCTGGGATATGCTACAACGAGGCGCCGTAAGGCTCGATCATATAGGAACTGATGAGCAAGTCGCGGATATTCCCACTAAGCCCCTGGGGAAGGTCGAGTTCCTAACCTTCCATGAGAGACTTGGTATCATGGAACGACCCTATGATGTGGGTCCTATTGGACGATGAGCTCGAGGAGCTCTAGGGGGCTTTGGGGACAGCTTCTCGGAGCTATGAGCAACCACAAGGCTAGGCTTGCCAAACCTTGTTGGTGTGCTTGGACCCCACCGTTGTGATTATTGAGTTGGTTCACCTCTCATTATCTGTGCCCCGTATTCATCCTACCCATTGAGTTCAGGGCTCATGGGAAGTACCTCTCATTTGGCCAATGAGGTGGGAAAAGCTAGAGACCAGTAGCAAAGACTGATGGACACATCAGAGATTGTCATAATCTCTGTTATAGCATCATTTCTCACCTTCATATGATTCATGATTGCTTTATGGCTTTTTGGGCACCCATTCCTACAGACTTGGACAAATTCACTTAAAAACAGTGTAAAAATCCCCATACGCGACTATGCCCGTACTTTTCCGCGTGTATACGTAGTCCAGCTAGAATTTTCCGCGTATGCCATTAAAATGATTAAAAAATATATAAAAAATCCCTAATTTCACGCTGGGTTGATGGTTACTCAGGTAGTTCAACCACCCCAGCACGTGGCCAACTGTTTCCAACTGTTGAAACTAATTGGAGGGAGTATAAAAGCCCCTCATGTGTATGGCCTAAGGGAGAGAGAGAATTTATTGATATTATACTCTGTTGGTATTCCCTATCCAAGTCTGAAATCCCGTGCCTCCTGCACTTTCCCAGTTCAGTTCAGGAAACCCTTGTTGCTTGAGATGATCATCTTCCTATATGTCATCTCGTATGCACCAGTTTGGAAAGAGTCTTAGCGAGGCAAGGGCTGGATGGATCCGGACGACGGTCTGCTCGAAGGCCGTGGAAGGATCAGGTGATCTCTCCACTCGTTAATTTTGTACATGCTATTTATAATATAGAAGTACCGTGCTGTTCCCGAAATATATGTGTTAGTGTATGCTTTCATATATGATAATATTGTTATTTAAGCATTCATTATGATTTATTTAATGTTTCATATTGATTTCACTAACATTTAGAGTAGATATATACTGTACAACCAGTTCATCGTGCTTGTTTCTTCTTTTCTTTCAGGTTAAGAAGGAAGGACGGTTGCTGGGGGTTTGGACCCCGCTGGATCTACTTCAACCGTAGGACCTACGGGTAAATTCCTCATCCTACTCTATTTAGTTTTTCTGAACGTGCATGGTTGTGTGAGTCCTTCTTAGATAGCATGCCCCTGCTCTGTGGAGGTTGTAACCCAACGAACCTCTAGGGTGACATTCCCCGAAACAGAACTGGCGACTCCGCTGGGGATCACATTCTTGTGATTCTCCTGTTGGGTGGTTTCAGCTGTTTGGTAGGTTGCCGACAGTTTTAACTTTCATTTGCAGTCCAGTTTACTTTTTATCAGTCAGTCTGAAGTCCTGGTTTCTTTTCCAGGCTTGACTCTTTTTGTTTTTCATTATTTACCTTTGCATATGCGCTTTTTTCTGCACATAGTCGCGTATACACGCAAGTTTGTCTAAAGTGACCCGCGTATACGCGAGTTTCCCTTAGCACAGACGCGTATGCACGCTGGTTGCATAACTGTGAAGTAGCATATACCTAGGCAGATTTTGATTTTTTGAGTTTCTTGGCTTTTTGGTCCTTTCTAGCTGTGAAGACTTGTTCCTACAGTGTCTTTGTGCTTACTGGGTTGTGAAGAAAGTGGTTTCAGATCTTTTCTCTCTTTCGTTTGATTGAAAACTAGTCTTTTGGGCAAAGTGTTGTTGTTGGTGCTGGCACTTCTGGTTTGAGTACCAAGATCGCTTTCTGAGCATTCTTGGCTGTTCTGCTTTATCAGAACAGAGAGCTTTTTCTTATTTACTCCTTCCTATCCTTGTGTTGTGCTTTGCATTACGATTTTTGCTCATTTTTTGATAGGTTTTCTTGAGTTCAATAGGCTAGGTCTTGTTGCATCTTTTGAAGAGTTTTTCTTGCTTCTTCGAAGTTTTTGTTTGCGACGAGTTTGTACTATTCTTCTAGGCTGAGTGGCTAAGTTTTCTGGTCTTCTTTTGCTCTTATTGATCTTGCTACTATTAGCCTTATAAGGTTTGGGAGCATTGTTGAAGTTTGTGCTTGAAATTCAGTCTTGTTTTGGTTTGGATTTTTGATAGTTGTGCTTGGTCTTGTTGAGCTCTTGCTTTATAAAACAAAAAAGCTCAAAAAAATTTTTCTTTGCTTTTTGTTTTTGCATTTCAAAAACTCAAAAAACATTTCGTTTTGTTTTTGTTTTTGTTGTTGCATTTTTGTTTTCGTTTCGCTATATCTTTTGGAGCTTTTGTGAAGTTTCTTGCTTTGGTTTTTGGCTTGATTTTGGGAGGGAGTTATTATTGATTTCTTCTTCTTGTTTTTAAGCATTTTTGGTGTCTTTATATTAAGAGTTCTTGATTTCAGGAACTAGCTTTTGGACCACCAAAAAGAGTTAAAACTGAAAGAGCTTTTTGGGAATTTCACTCTGCTTTAGGAGATTGTTGCATCTTAGAATTTGCATGCTTGTAGTGATTTGCATTAGGTGCATTTTATCATTTAGTCAATTTCATAGTTTTTGTGTGTGTGAGCTTGTTATTTGAAAAGAAAAAAATACAATTTTTAATCTCGTAGAACCTGTATAGAGATTGATTTTCATCGAAAGACAATAACTGCATGTGCATGTAGTTAGGTTTTTATTAATTTCTTTTGCGTCAAAAAAACCATAAGTTTCATCTCCATATCCTTGTGACTTAACATAACAGCCCATTAAAATAAGCGATTTAATCTAAAATCAACTAGCAAGTTTTCTAAGTGTCAAACACCAACTAGCTAGGTTGTAGGGCCTTGGAATAGGTGAGTGGAGAGTAAACTCTCCAAGGCCGTTAAAAAAAACATAGAAGTTGATTAATTGAGCGAAATCCAACTCCGTGAGGTGGACTGGGAAAGCTCTCATCCGAGAGTCAAGCACGAGGGGAAGTGAAGGTTGAGAAGAGGGATACCCCCCCTTCGATTGGCTGAATCTGACCTCAAGACCGTTCCGCCCGGCTTCTGATACGGATTGGTGCCCATAGTTGCCACTCCTAGGTTCCACACAGGTGACTGCGGGGGGGAATACGCGTGGTACCTGAGGCAGACGTCGCATCACTTTCAGCAGTACTTCTGGGGGGTGCCCTTGCGAAGCTTGGGTGCTTGTCTTTGACAAAAGTTTGTCATTAAGTCGAGCGTAAGCATTTACAATCTGCTTAATGGTTGATGCTCTCCCTAATCATCCCCAGTGCTTTGAAGTCCTATATCTCGCTTTCTGTATTTTGGTGTCGGTCCTCATCACCCGGAGCGGAAAATGCTTGGAGAAATTTGTTTGCTTGGCGTTTCGAGGATTTTTATTATAGTGAGTGCTCTTTGCTCCTAGCTTGCTAGCTTTATAATTCTTTTGGGTCTAACCTCATAAATTTATAAAAGTGGCTGATCAAGCGCCTCGGCGATCGAGGGGAGAATACGGGTTATCTCCTGAGAGTCCCGAGCCTTCTTTGAGGGCGTAGGAGTAATTCGACGGGTGATTCCACCCTGTGGCATCTGACACAGTGGAGAGAGATCCTCCACAGAGGTCTGAAGGTTTCATAGCTGATTCTGGTGTCGGTTCCGAGAGGAGCGTTCCGCTCACCTCGCGAGTGTTGTTTCCTCAGGAAGAAGATTTTCAAATCGAGGACATACCTGAGCCTCCTGCTATAGGTCCATCTCCTCTTCCTCCTGATTATCCGTTCGTTGTTCAATACATCGGACCGGAGTCTGAGAGACCGCTAGATCTTCCGTATCATTCTTATCTTTCGATGGCCACGACTGGGAACGCGGCTTCTACCGTGAGTGCTGCAGGCATTCAGACTCCTGCTTCTGTTGGTCCAGGGGGCACTATTGCTTCGTCTTCGATTGCTTCTAGTGCTGCTGTGTTTGGCTCTGGCTTCACCCAAGCACATGCTTCTCATTCTGGTCCCTTTTTTTCAGGGATGTCCATTAGTGGGAATCCCTCTTTTTCCTTTTCCGCTGCTTCAGCTGGATCTACTCCCATGTCTAACATGGCTAGTGGATCAGCTTCGTTTCAAGGGTTCCCCTTTGGAACTGGACACATTCCTAGTTCGAATCCTTCGTTAGGGTCCTTTCTGTTTACCTCTTAGACCCAGAATTTCAACCCTTGGTTTGGGGGGCAAACTTCGACTACTTTTACAGGTTGGAACCCTGTATTTACTACAACGGGAGCTGGGAATCAGTTTTACGCAGGTCATCAAGGGAATGCTTCTTTCCCTTCTTCGAGTGCTTATCAGACCTTTTCTCCTCTATCTAATGCGTGGAACCCCTATCAGGGGCTTTCCTCTTCATTTCAAACTTCAGCGGGGGGAACTGGTCTGGGCTTTGGTAACTCAGCGTGGGGAGGAGGTTCTTCTCCGTTTTCTACGAGTCCTTTCTGGCAACCTGGTGCCTCATCAAATCCAGGCTATTCTTTTCAGAATGTTTGGAATCCATCCCATCAAGGATGGAATCCTCAGGCTCCGCCTCGCTTACCTTTTCTGGCAACGTTAAACTTGCCAGATTTGTCGAAGTTGACTAATGACCCGATTCGTTATAGTCCGGGGTGGCCTCCGGTCCCGACCAAACTTCCTTCATACATTCCAAAGTTTGAAGGTAAGAATGGAGAGGATCTGGCAGACCACATCACCACTTTCCACTTATGGTGCTCTTCGAACTCCCTGATCGATGACTCGATTAGGTTGAGATTATTTCAACGCACCCTAACTGGAAATGCTGCCAAATGGTATATAGAGCTCACTGGGGGTAGTTTCGCCACATTTGGAGAACTGGCTGTCACATTTCTAAACCATTTTCAGTTGCCTGTCAGATATGAGGCTGGGACCGAACTCCTGCTAATTTTAAGCAGGATGAGGCAACTCACATTTCTGATCACATTCAGGAATGGAGGAGAAGGAAGAGGCTTATCAAAGCTCATATTCCAGGTGAATTCCTTGTCGAGTGGTTTTTGAAATCTCTGCAGTCAGATATTTCAAAAGATGTATCCCTATCTGGGGTATTTTCTGAGGAGCAGGCCATTTTTAGGGCCCAGCAGCTGGAACTGATCTATTCTCAGTCTGGGGTACTTTATAAGTATTTTCCCAATGCTCCTCGCTCCAAATTGGATTTATCGAAAACTAAACCTGGTCCGCATGGTGATGGGCTTGTCGGATCGGTCAATAGTGGTGCAGCCAGCCTGCTTTCTCAACTGCAGCAGTTTTCTTTACAATCTGCTCCTTCTGGTCAGGCTGTGCCTGTTGATTCATCACCTTCCCAGTCTTTGTCCATAAATGTTGTCCAAGCTTCTGATCCCAAAGGAAATCAACAATCTGATGGGAAGAAGAAGGGACGAAATAACAAGAAGAAGGGCAAGAACGGGAAGGGCAATGCAAATAAAACCAATGAGCGTGTTGGTGAGGGTCAAAAGGAGAAAAAGAAAGTGAAGTTTCCATGCAAGCTTTGTGCTGGAGACCATCTCACACACCTTTGCCCTAAAATTCAGGATGCTCAGCGCCTGTTATCCCAGCAAGGTTCTTCTAGTTCCCAGGCTGTGTTAACAAACCCTTTTCCCCAAGGGCAGCAATTAGTTGTTGGTGCAAACCAAAATCCTGGGGCTTCCTCTGGAGGTACCCAGGAAGGGGAAATCCCATCGAACATTTTTATGATGAGTGCTCACGCGGATATCGCTACGAGATCCCGTGATTATGGCGGAGAGGAATCTTCGAAAGCTAAGGAAGTTCCTGATGCTACTGAGCCGCTTCACATCACGAAGCCAACTGTTGAGTCTATGCCTCGGATGCCAAAAGCATATTCTAAGCGGTCAACGATTAATCCGAACGCGAGGGCTGCCCAGAACTACTCGATTGTAGAAGATCTGGCGCAGAGTCCTTGTGCTATGTCAGCTTTAGAGGTACTCCAGTCTTGTCCGGCTCAGCGCAGTGCTTTGCTCACTGCCATTGGGGCTATTGATCCGAAAAATTCTCTTCTGATTACTTTTGATATGGCTAATTTTAAGAAGAGACTTCCTCATCACATGGCATTTCATATTAAATCATCGTATCAGAAGTGTAATATCTTTCGAACGGTTGTTGATGAGGGTGCTTCTACATGCATGATGTTGCTCGCATGCTGGAAGACACTTGGATCTCCCAAAGCTGTTCCATCTAGCACTGTTCTTACTGTGTTCGATGGTGATTCTCACAGACCCCATGGTATTGTCCCAGCTTTGCCCATCTGTGTTGGGGGAAAAACTGTTGATATAGAGGTTGAGGTAGTGGATGCAGCCTTGGAATACAACCTTCTGTTGGGGAGGAATTGGATTTATGAGATGGATGCCATTGCATCCTCATTATTTCGAGTTGTTTGTTTCCCCCACGAAGGGAGGATCGTTACAGTGGATCAACTGGACTGTCCTCCTGTATACCTGAATGCGTCTTCTGACTCATTTGTTCCAAAGTTGGATAATACTAAGGCGCCTATTGAGAATTTAGGAGTTGGAATGTATTCCTCCTTGATGGGTACTTTTGATCTTCCTCCTCCTAAGGTTCATATTAATGCTATTTCATCCTCCAAGGCTCCTCTTCGAAGAGAGTTCTTTCGAACTCATTATTTTTCGGACCCTTGGACCTTACCTTCCCCTACTGCCACATTAGAGGAAGGTCAAGTGGGCGGAATGGCATTTCCAATTTCTGCAGCTGAGATTGCATATCAGTCTATTGTTGACACTGCAGAATCCGGTCCAGCTCCTCTTTCATCGGAAGAGTTGGATGGTGATGTGGCTCCGGCTTGGACGCTTACTTCTTCTTCTGCCCAGGATTGTCTAGATACCACTCTTCCATCTGAAGAGGCTATCCTGGAAGTGATGACAGGTATAGATAGACCGTGGGATGATTTGCATCATCGGTCTTACTTCCTACCTGACTTGAGCGAAGTAGAAACAAGTTTTCCAAGTCCTCAGTCTCCTGGTCCTGTTCACCCAGTCTTGAACCCTTTCGCACCAACACAGGTTTATGCTGAAGGGAACATGGCTGTGATCTCTCCTACTATCCCGGTGAACATTTCCAGGGATCCCAATATTATCGAGAATGTCTTCATTGGAGCTGAATGTTCCCATGAAGAGATTCAAATTTATACCTAGCTCTTCAAAGAGTATAGGGATGTATTTGCTTGGTCTTATGAAGAAATTCCTGGCATTGACCCATCGATTGTCCAGCATGAGATCAAGACGTATGAAAATGCTAAGCCGGTGAGGCAAAAACTTCGTCCGGTCAATCCTAGGAAGGCAGCAGCTATCAAAGCTGAAGTTGAAAAGCTGCTTAAGGCGGGATTCATTTTCCCAGTTCCTCTGACTGAATGGGTTTCAAATCCCGTTCCTGTCGATAAAAAGCAAGGAACGATTCGAGTGTGCATCAATTTCAGAGACCTAAATAAGGCGTGTCCTAAAGACAATTACCCCACACCATTCATCGATTAGATTATTGACGAGTGTGCCGGTAACGAGATTTTCTCCTTCATGGACGGTTTCTCCGGATATAATCAAATTACTATCCGTCCAGAAGATCAACATAAGACCTCATTTATTTGTCCCTGGGGTACGTTTGCATATAAGAAAATGCCTTTTGGTCTCAAAAATGCTGGGGCTACCTTTCAGCGGGCCATGTCTTACGCCTTCCACGACATCAAAAAGATTATTAAGGCATACTTAGATGATTTAGCTGCTCATTCTCGAAAGAGGATGGATCATCCTGGTCACCTCAGGAAAATATTTGACAGATGTCGTTTTTATAAAATTCGATTGAATCCGAACAAGTGAGTTTTCGCGGTTACATCCGGTCGTCTATTGGGATTCATTGTGTCTAGGGAAGGGATAAGGGTAGATCCCTTCAAGGTTGAGGCAATACTTCGGTTGCCTCCCCCATCCTCCATCCGTCAGCTTCAAAGTCTTTAGGGAAAGTCTAATTTTCTTTGGAGGTTTATCGTCAATTATGCTGAAGTAACAAAGGGATTTATGAGACTGTTGAAGAAAGGAGTTCCTTTTCTTTGGGACGACTACGCTCAACGCTCATTCGAGGCTTTGAAAAAAGCATTGACCTCTGCTCCTTTACTGAGTCCACCTGATTATAGCAGAGACTTCCTTTTGTATCTGGAAGTAGCAGAATCTACCATTGGTATGGTTCTGGTTCAGGAAGATGATGCTCTTGCTGAGCATGTTATTTACTACCTTAGTCGAGGACTGGTAGGACCTGAACTTCGGTACACCCCGATAGAAAAGTTAGCCTTAGCAGCAGTTCATGCTGTGCAGCGACTCCGGCATTACATTATTCTTCGCAAAACTTTTGTTTTGGCAGCTGCCAATCCATTTCAGTTTGTCCTCAGTAGGCGAGTGATTGGGGGCAAGTATAATAGATGGATTGTGATTCTACAGGAATTTGATCTCGAGTTTCTGTCTGCCAAATCCAAGAAATCATTAGTTTTTGCGGAATTGATCTCCGAGTTGCCCTGTGGAGAAGAGATGATCTATGATGAGTCCTTTCTGGACGAACACTTGTTTCTTATCTCTTCACAGGATCCTTGGTATGGGGATATCATTGTGTATCTCCAGACTGCGAAGTTTCCCTCTACTTTTTCGAAAGATGAGCGTCGTAAGCTGCATCACTTGGCCAAGAATTATTTGATTATTGGTGATGCTTTATACCGTTGAGGGGTTGATTCAATCCTAAGACGCTGCTTAACTCTCGAAGAAGCTGAGGCTGTGCTCAATGATTCTCACAGTGGAGCTTGTGGGGGTCATTTATCTGGGCTTGCTACAGCCCAAAAGATTTTGCGTGCTGGATACTTTTGGCCCTCGATTTTCAAAGATTGTATTGAATCGGTCAAAAAGTGTCATCCATGTCAGGTTTATACTCGAAAAATGCGCGCTCATCCAGCTCCGCTTTTTCCAGTCGTTACCGTCGGTCCCTTTACAAAGTGGGGTATTGATTTTACTACTTGTAACCCGCCTTCGGCAAAAGGTCACAAGTACATTATTGTAGCAGTAGACTACTTCACGAAGTGGGTCGAGGCTATGCCTACTTTTGGGAATGATGGTGAGACTACAGCTCTTTTCCTCTTCAACCAGGTTATTGCTCGTTTCGGTATTCCTCGAGAGATTGTCACTGACCATGGCAGTCATTTTCAGAATAGTATGATGGCTGAGTTGGCTCTCAAATTGGGTTTCCGGCAGAAGCATTCGTCTCCATATTATCCTCAAGCCAATGGGCAAGTGGAAGCCGTGAATAAATCCTTGAAGACAATTCTTCAAAGGACAATTGATAAACATAGATCCAACTGGCATATTATGCTATATCCTGCACTTTGGGCGTACAGGACGTCAGTGAAAACTGCGACTGGCTTTACTCCGTTTCAGCTAGTGCACGGGGTGGAATCCGTATTTCCTATTGAATGCGAGATTCCTTCTCTTAAATTAGCTGTTGAACTTCTGCCTGACACTTCTAGTCTTGCAGAACGGCTTCTTCATCTGGAACATCTCGATGAGCAGCGTCGAGATGCTGCCACGATGAACGAAGCGCATAAAAACTGAGTAAAAGTTCAGTACGATAAGGCGGTTAAGCCTAGGGTCTTTTCAGAAGGTGACCTTGTTTTGGTCTATGCCCAAGAAAAAGATGCCTTGTGGGCAGGAAATTTTAAATCTATGTGGTATGGCCCCTATATCGTTAAAAAATTCCTTAAGAAAGGAGCTTATACCTTGGTTGATTTCGAAGGGAACGAGTTGTCGGAGCCCCGAAATGGGCTCTATCTTAAGAAGTATTATGCCTAGGCTTTGGCCTGGCATCTTGCTTTTGTATATATTTGTAGTTTTTGCTTTGTACATATCTGATTGATTTTCGATTTTTGATGAGTTGGTGATGTTTTTGATCTGCTTTGGCAGGTTGTGTTGGATGTCATGAGTCATTTTGGTTTCGCCGATGGTGCTAGTAGACACACCCGAAACTTAGCTTCCACGGCTTGGGTGCTTCATTATCCTTCCGGTCAGCTGTTGGTATCAAGAGGGGTCTGCATTGGTCCTGCTTCCAATAATGTAGCAGAATACACTGCAGTCATTCATCTACTCTCGGAGGCAATATCTTTGGGTCTTGATTCGTTGGTAGTTTTCTTGGACTCCCAGCTGGTGGTGTCGCAGTTGAACAACACTTATCGGGTACGAGATCCTTTTTTATTACGATTGTTCTTGAGGGTACGTTTGTTACAAAGGTCATTTCAATTTTTAACATTCATTTATATTCCTCGAGCTGACAATTGGTTTGCTGACTCATTAGCTAATCAAGCATTGGATTGGCATATTAATCATTCAATACAATAAATTTTTAATCATCAAAAACTTCATACATTTGATACATTTATCACATCACATCAAATATCGCTGTATATATATCATCGGAGTGTCAAAAACTTTACAAAATTTGGATCCATAATCTCGTACAAAACTTGGGCTTATGCCCCATCATGTTCAGTCTCAAAAAAGAATATACAGTCATCTAATATATAAAATCTATCTACTCCTGAGGTCCCTGCCCAGAAGTCGTGTTCCTATAGAACATAACTGCAGTGGCCACACGGCGGAATAATCTAACCCAGTCTCGTGGTACTCCTACCACCCGTCTCTGGATGGCTTCCGGTAAGTCCTCCACAGCAGCCATAGGGATTTGGCGGGTTAATCCCTCCAAGTTTCTCTACACGGCCTGGAGAGTCCTGTCAGAATCCACTGTCTCTGCCTCGCCTCTGCGACGCTTATGGCGCGGTAGGCCCTCAGGACGAACTGGTCCAACATCTGAAACATGATCATTTTAAATTGTCAGTCATTATGAATCCAATCAAAAACATGTTTGTTTTTCATTTTTTCATACATATTTGAAAAAATCCAAAAAAAATTATATAAGTCAAATTTTTTTTGCAAACTTACCGACTGTGCCCCATGCTGTGCCTGGTGGAAGAACTAGATCTGGATCTCCACGAAAGTCCATCCTGGCATAGGGATAGTCGTCCATCGCGATGATTTTTTCTCCCCACCAACGGAAGAACTCATCGTCCCATGTGGTCCGGGGTACTTCACTACCCCCCAATCTCTTCATCATGTCCGCCCAATGGGCAATTCTTGGGTCCCGCGGGCTACTGATGGTAGAGATAACTCTGGGTCTCAATGCTGGTATCTTCTCAAAGAAGAATGTTGTCAAAATTGTACCGTAGCCAAAATGTTTGGTCTTTGCTTGGCGGATTGAGGTCAACTATTGTTTCATGTTCAGTAAAAGGGTTGTGCACCAATCATACACATGAGTCAAACATTCTACTGCTATGCTCATTTGCGTCCTGGACGCCTGATGTAGGGAGGCAGATCCTGCCACTCTGCTGATGGTGAAAAGGAGGATTTTCATGTGCAAATCCCTCACATCTTTAATTGCAATCTGAGTTCCAACCTTTTTGGAACCCTCTACGCAATATACGTGGACATAGTCTTCCACGGTTAACCCTCCCAGGGGCTTTCCGTGCAAGTCTACTGGTTCTCCCCTCCTGGAGAGTCCAGTGATGAAATATATATCCTCCACTTCAATGCGTAGTGGCATCTGATCAATTATGAAGCAATCCTGATCTGGTTCCCAGTCATTTACGAGCATTTCTAGCAATCGCACATTGCTTTTCATATTGGGCATTTTGAAGAATTTGAATAAACCGCAATTTCGGAGGATATTTTGCGATGCGCGATCCTGCATGACCTCTTGGTCTATTGCGCTATGCTCACGTTCCCTCCATGAGATGGTCATCCTGAGAAATTTCATCAAATTTTGCATTAGCCACGCTTTTTTGCAATCGGACCTGCGCATACGCGACTTTTCCTGTGCACAGTCGCGTGTATACGCGACTTGCCTTCATTAAACCTGCGTATGCGCAGATACGCAATTTTTAGCAAGGGTTTTAAAGCAAAAAATCACTTAATTTTAATTTCCAAACGGACAAAATGAATAAACAGGATGATTAAGGAGCCTACCTGAAGTTTCGCTGAGTTCCGACGGTCGGTTGTTCCTGATTTGACGAAAGAAGTTTTTAGCTCCAGAGCACTTTTTCCAAATCAGCTATGCAATAATGAACCAAATGAGAGGTAATTTGTCTATTTATGGCTAAAAAGTTGAAAATTTTTGCAAAAATTTGTTATGCTCATTTTTTCAATCTATCTTAAGCTGCATAACTCGATTGCTTGGAAGTGCCCAGTTTGGTATGTTTTCAGGTACATTTTGACGATTTTGAGATTTTTCCCGGTTTTTGATCCATGATTTCCGACTCTTTACGGCAGGTATATGATCTTCACTGGCATATAGGTTAGGGACATCACTTTCCATTGCATCTTGCATTCTAGCCTCCATACTGATCACTTGCCTTAGGGTCGATCCCATCAGGTCATGAATATTACACCCATTTCACTCGCCGATTATTTAATCATGACTTGATGGTAGAGCCTTCCTTTACATGGGCTTCCTAGTTAGTTCCTCGCTATCACTTGTTGCCCATGCTGCTTTTTATGTAGGCTCGGGAGTCCTCTTTAGTCCCGCCATGTCTTATGTGTTGAAGCTTCATTCTTCTTCTTCATCACTTATCATTTTTCCGGCTTTTACCCTAGAGGCTCCCTGGTGTCGTTAAGTTGTATTATTGCATTGCATATTGGCTACTTGTTTATCCTGGCCTTTAGCCGGCTTCATTTGGACTCAATGTTTAAGCCAACTTTTGACCTTGACTTTCAGTACAAGTTAACCATTGCATGCACTTAACTATCACGACTTGACACCTTTGTACCCATGGATGGAACGTTCCTCTGAGTATCACTGACCAGTTTTCGCCACCTTGCATTGAGCATAGGATTGTTCCAATCCCAGGAACTAGTGCATCTGATTTTTCGATACTCGTTCTATCCATTGTACCATAGCATTCTTTTATTCTTTTTCAGGCTTATTATATGAAAAAGACAAAAAAATCAAATATAACAAAAAGAGCGGGAACTGGATGTATCTTCGTTATTTTGATGGCAGTACAGAGTCAGTTTGTCGCCCTTGAACAAAGCACATATACTTATATATATTTCCTTCATTTGGGATGGTTCTAGTTTTGACCTAGGTTCAGCCTTTACCATGTTTCACTTGTTAGTTCTCCCCCGGTTGGTTATCTCTTCCAATCATATGGAGAGTTTGTTCTGCCTCCTGCATAACAGACTTATACAGTGTCACTTTTTACTGCCATGGTCATCACGAGTCGTGCTTTTGTTCAAGGGAAGTCTAACCTGAGTCGGCCATTCTGCGGTGTCTCTTGACTCATTATTCAGTCGGCCTTCCCGGTCTTATCAGTATCATGTTCTATCACATCAGATGTTTTGGTTTTCTGCTCGTGCTAGTTTGAGAAGGTCCTCATTGACTTCTTGCCGGCGGGTTTGTCTCTTATCGACTACGACACATTGCTCTGAGAGCAAACCTAGAGCCGCACCCTGGGCCTATTTCCATCATTGATAGGTGACCTTGTGCTCAGCATTTGATCATCATCATGGGTCTTTGACTGAGTGGTTTCCCCTGTGTTCGACGTCAACACACATTATCACACTTGGGATTCGTGCAGTACCTTGATTTCCATTTGACCCTATCGGTGGATTTCTCGCATCTGTGTCAGCTTTCATTATTGGTTGGTTCAGAGGGTTTCTTCCGTGCGCTAGCTTCATCTTGTGCATGTCGGAAACGTACTTCGGTTTTGGTTCTGTCACTCTACTTCGTCCGATTCCTTCCAAATCTTGGCCTGCGGGTTACACTCGCGCTGGACTGATGTGGGATGCCTTAATGCCTTCCTTCCAGCAGATCTTTTCCCATCGACTCCGACTCATTGCCCTGGGAATAAGGTCTAGAGTCTTTTTGTCAGTACCTTAGGGTTTGCAGTCATCAGTGGCAGACTCTTCGCTATCGACAGTGGGGATTCATCATTGCCTCCCGATTGGTAGATTCTTTCAAGTGTTCGACTTCAACTCATTCATTCGCACTTGTTAGATTGTACTGGGGCACCTTGACACTCATTTTCATTATTGGTGGGTTGTCTCGCGTTGGTTAACGATATACATCATTGACCGGTAATCCAACGATTTCTCACATGGAAACTTCAGCTCATTTATTCTCATTGTGTAGAATTGTGCCATAGTGATCGGTGAAGACCTCAGGTTGCATCAGCATTTTTCGGTTCACTTTTGACAGTCCATTCAGTTTCTTCTAGTGATGCCGTCCACTCTTATATGTTGCAGTTCAGTACAACAA
>JAXQQM020060135.1:0-44682 GCA_034641835.2 Pinus albicaulis
TGATAAGGCTTCAAAGGTGCAATAATTAATCAGAGACGAAGATGATAGGATCCAACAGTTGGATCGAGAATTATTGAAAGAAAAATAGAGCATTGATCAACAATGGAAATTAAAACTATCCCATTTGAAAAAGAGCTTTGATGAAATGAAACTCCAACATGAATCTGACATCAGGTTTAAAGATGCTTAGCTACAAGAACTCCAATTTAGAATTTATCAATTGAAGGATAATCCTAAGATTAAGGATTTCAAGAAAGAGGTAGTGGAACTTAATACTCTCCTTACCCAACATCAGGTGGTATTTTGCCAAAAGTTGGAAATAATCAATGATCTATGTCAAAAAGGTGATTCACTAATGAATAAATTGTCTGATCTGAGGACAAACTTTGATGAAATTGAGGATAAAATCTCTTATTATATCACACGGCAAGATAATGCATAAGGAAGAGAAGTGAAACCTCCATGGATAGATGATCCACATAAAGAAATCCTCTTTAGAGACTAGGATATAAAATTGAAGCAAGCATAAAGATCCATTTTTAGTGTGAGATAAATCGCAAGAAATATTACTGAAACTATCAAGGAGAACCTGTTTGGTACTAATATAATTCAGGAATGTCTAGTTTTTTCCTTGTCCGATGTTAAGATATTGATGAAATCTTGGCAGGAATGGTCCAATAAAAAGGAAGATAATATTAAAAAGTTGTCAAAGATGAATATTGAGAAGTATTGGAAATATTTAGTAAAGCCACATAGCCAATGGCTGATGTTACGATGCCTTGCCAATACCACTTCACATAGGCTTCCTGTGCTCTCAGATGTTGTTTATATGGGAAAGATGTGCATAAGGCCAACTCAACCTCCTGAATTGAAGCCCATGTTGGATATCTACGAATTAAAGACAACAAATGGGAAATGAACCTTCTTCTCATTCTTAATGTTATTGTTCAAACAAGCTAAATTTTTGTCCTTTTAAGTTTTATTTTAAGGATGGTTGTTTAAACCTCCTCAACATTTCATGTATTTAAGAAAAAGATTCTGAATTTTGGTAAAGAATGCTTTGGAAAGTTGTACTACTGTACTTTTTGAATCATCTTAATAGAAATACTGGACCAAGGATATTTTCTCATGAGTAGAGCTTTGATATATCATGTACTTTTATCTTCATATTATTGTTGTGTCTATATGTGATTGATAGTCATGTTTTTTTTTTAAATTGTTTTACTATGTATGTTCTTCAAACACTTTTAAGAACTTATTCACTATTGAACGTGTGAGAGTGCCATCTTTAAATGTATGTGCGAAACATCAAGATATTTCATGCGATATGTGTTAAACATTAATTTGGTTAACTTTTCAATCAAATTAATCATCTTACTTGTATTTACTTCTTCAAGTGTTTGGTGATCTATATTAAATTTCACTTACGGAAATCTTTGAAATCACATATAAGAGTAAGTTAAGTCTTGAGATATAGATAAATATACATATACAAATTTAAGTTGCTTTTATTTCCATTATCACACCCATTTCACTATTTTACACCTCACACTCATTCACTTATTTTTAAAAGGGAAATTGGTCCCATTATCCCCAGTCGGAGCCACTATTCTAAACAGAAAAGGAACCGTTTTCAAGTTCCTGACCAAGTGGTTATCCTCGATGTTGAGGCAATGATTTTCAAGCCTTCAACATTTTTGGCGCTATAAGGAGGCCCCGAAGCCTATGAATGGAACAAGGTCTAATACAAAATATAAAGGCCATCAAAAGAGTCAATCCCCCTCAAAATCTCCAACAAATTCAATATCTCACTCAAAGTCTCCAACCTCTAGATCTGGAGTTGTCCAATCACCTCCTAAATCTCCTAGTACACTTCTTGAGTCAATCCCTCAAGATTATACTCCAGAGTCACCCGAAGTACAGAATTTGATTAAGAAATTAGAAGAAATTTCTATTTGAAAAGAAAATCTTGTTCAATCTGAACCCTTAGAAGGAAGTGTAACTTCGTCTTTGCAAGTTTCTGGTGTACTAACTCGGTCCCAAAGCGCAAAAATTTGAATTACTCCTTTTGAGTTTTCACTACATCCTCATCAAAGGAAAAATCATGTATCAGAGGCTCAAACATCCACTAGCAATATTACTTCTTCCTCACCTCCACAAACTCCTTCATTTATTCCTCCTTCACTTTCTTCCTCCCAACCAATCACTTCATCCATTCATATTCCTCAAACTTAGTCAACTAGTGCTATTACAAGCAGTGTTATTTCAGGGGTTATTTCTTTTACCACCGCATCAACCTCTGGGACTCCTACAACATCTTCTACTCCCACAACTCGAGTAATGGCAGCCATACCATGGACCAATCCAGGAGCTGTTCAAATGGAAACACCTCTTCATGATTTACCTAAGTATCCTGAAAGATGGCTGCCCAAGTTTAATCCTGATGACATAATCCCTGTTGAAGAACATCTCCATAATTTCATGTTAGCCATCAATCTCAATGGAATGGAAGAAGAATATTGTGTAGTTAGGTTATTTCCTTATACCTTTTAAGGATCTGTAGGTTCGTGGTATTTTTCATTACCGGTGTTTTTCATTACCATCAGGAACTATTACTTGCTAGGATATACTTGAAGAGAAATTCTTAACTAAGTTTGGTGATGATCGCACAATTTCCACTCTAATCAATGATCTTTCCAATCTAAAAGAAAATCCAGGTGAAAAGATCCAAGATTCTAATTCCAGATTCAAAAAATTGCTAAAACAAAATCCAACTACCTCAAAACCTGGTGTTGATGTACAAATTGAATGATACATTTCCTCTCTTCCTTCCAATATCGCAATTTTGTAGATAGGTCTAATAAATACAATTTAGTGGAAAACATGAAAGAAGCCCTATCTGTGGAGAAAATGATACTTGCATTGGAAAACAAAATTGCTCAAGAAGAAATAAAGACTAAGAAAGTCACCTTCAAGGAAGAACTGAAAAAGAAGACTCGTAAATATCCCTTTGATCTAGATGGATCCCAAAAGGTCCTTAAAACCATATCAAATGAAATGGTGGAAATCAAGAAACATGTAGTTGAATCTTATAAGAAGCCTTTTAGGTCTTTTAATAAAACTCAAACATCAGATCCTCAACCTCCAAATATAATATCCAATTCTGAAACTAATCAGGGAGAAAATGAAGAAGAAACAACATTATCTGGCGATGACACCCAAGTAGAAGAATTAGTCGAAGTACATGGATTATGGGATTTTATTCTTCCCACTTATGATAATGAAGAGGATAACGAAGCATTACCCGTTAGCACAAGGAGTAAGGGGCCTACAGATGCATCACAATCAATTCAAAAGAAGAAATCTTATACTCCTACTGCTAAGGACAAAGTTACAAATAAAAAATCCCCTTCTATATCTTCTGAGTTAATTCCATCATCTTCAAATTCTCCATCTCCATATAAAACTTTGGTTGTTTATGACACCATAGATATAGTAGAGGATATGAAGAAGGTTAAATATAATATCTTCTTGTATGAAGTAATTAAACTAAAGAAACAACATACATTTTTTCTTAAGGAATTGAATGCAGTCCCTGCATCCCCTTTACCTACTGTTGTAACTTCTAAAACTTCTAAAGGAAAAGGAAAACCTCCCAATGATTCTTCATAAATAATTGATCCCACTGATGCTATCTTAATTGGAGATAGGTAAAATTCATATACCCCCTCTTTCCTTTTTATTTTCAATATATTCAATAAAAATGTGCACAATTTCTTAGTGGATTCAAGGGAATCCTCAAATATAATGCCTTATTCAAGTTGTCTTAAATTAAATATTTCGACCCAAAATTCTGATGTTCATACTATTCAACTTGACAGAACCAAATTCAAGGTATTGGGGGAAATGAATTATATTCTCATAAGTCTTTATTCCAATTCCAAAGTATGTCAAATAATTGATATACTTGTTGTTGATATTCCTAAATTCTACAGTTTGATTCTAAGCAGACATTGGTTTGAGAAACTTCACGGTTATTTCACTACAGACTGGTCTCATATGTGGTTTCCTTACAATGGTAAGCCCAACCAAATTCGGATCAACCAAGAAAAGCATATGAAACATTCAGTAACTGATGTTGATGAAGAGAATGAACCAGTGGTCTTTACCAATAATATCCTTGGAACTATTATTCTGAATCCTTTTTGGGTAGTTTTAATGCACAATAATCTCATTTCTCATTCAATTCCGTCCCTTCCCAAATTGAAATTTTTTCATAGGAAGATTCAGCCAAATGTGTAAATATTGTAGACAAACCAGTAGTTAAATATTTTTTTTGGACTTTATATTTTTATGGCTCTAAACCCAATGATGGTGCTCAAGCAGGGTGCATTTTAATAAATCCGGAAGGAGAAAAACAATGTTGGCATGTAGATTAGAGTTTGAACGAACAAATAATATTGCTGAGTATGAAGCACTTGTCCAGGGTTTGTTTAAAGCAATAAGCCTTGGTGTGAAATACCTTCAAGTGTTTGGAGACTAAGATATTGTTATAAAGCAGGTGAAAAACACCATACATTATGTCTCTGGTCATTTGAAACATTATCAATCTCTTATTCAAACCCTCACTTCACATTTTTCTAGAATTTATTATTTCTCCTATCCCAAGACTTCAAAATGTTTCATCCAAGCTCATTCCACCTAAGTATTATAATCCATATAGGTTTTCAATTGAATTAATTTTTCTCCCATTTATTCCTGATAATGTCACGAATTGGCATGTGTTTAATGATGAAGAAATTTTTTTAAGCTTTTTAACATTTGAAGGGTCATATAATGATCAAATAATTGATGAAGATGATCATGATAGACAATTGAAACAATCGACTGAGGAAAATTCCCTACCCAAGTTTGTGGTAAAGCTTGAAGATTTGTATGACCTAAATGATAGATTTAAAAAGGTTACTAGCTGTAAACTTTAGAGTTCAACTTTGAGGTTTGAATTGGTAAACCTTGGGACATATGTTAAACCTCATAACATCAATTTAGGTTTTGGACTCTCATAAGATGAAAGATTAGCCTTTATTCACTTGTTTAAAATATACAAACATGTTTTTTCTTGGAGTTATGAATATTTGAGAACTTATGATACCTCCATAATTTAGCATACTATTCCAATGATACTTGATGTCAAACCCATTCAACGGAACTAAGGAAAATTCATCCAAATTTAGAAAATCAAATCAAGAGAAAACAGAATAAGCTCCTCAAATCCAAGATTATTTTCCAATTAAGCATTCTAAATAGGTTTCAAACTTCGTAACTGTCAGGAAGAAGAATGGTGACATACGTATTTGCATTGACTTTAGGAATTTGAATAAAGATTGTGATTTTTTTTTTTCCTCTTCCACCTATGGAACAAATATTACAATCAATAGCTAGTTTTGAACTTATGTCTTTCCTTGATGGCTTCTCAGGATATAACCAAATACTTATTCATCTAGATGATAGGTTGAAAACTACTTTGAGAACTAAATGGGGAACTTATGCTTACTAGAAAATGCCTTTCAGATTGATAAATGCAAGAGCATTGTTCCAAAGAGCTATGTATATTGCCTTCAAAGGTTTGATCAATAAAATTGTTGTTATTTACTTGTATGATATAACTATATATTCCAAGAAAAGGAGTAATCATTTCCATGATTTAAAATATAAAACATATCTTTGAATGATGGAAAAAGTAGGAAATCTCTATAAATCCCAAGAAGTCATACTTTTTTATCAGTGAAGAAAAACTCCTAGGATTTATTGTATCTAAGAAAGGAATTTTCATAGACCTTGATATAATTAAGGAAATTTATGAAATCCATTTTCCTCATAATAAAAAATCAATGCAATCTTTCCTTAGACAGATTAATTTTGTTAAAATATTTGTTCCTAATTTCTCTCAAATAGTTTTTCCTTTACAAGCTATGATCAAGAAAAACTCAATTTTTAAATGGGGACATAATGAAAGGGAATCTTTTGAGTCAATTAAACAAGCTATTATTTATTCTTCCTCTTTGACAAATCCCAAATTTTCTGATCATTTTATTTTGTATACTTTTGCTTCGGAGTTATCTTATGCTACAATGTTAACACAACTCAATGATCAACAAATACATGCACCTATCTCTTTCTTCAGCTCAAACTTTCAAGGAGTAGAACTGAATTATTCAGAGGTGGAGAAACATGTCTTTGCAATTTTAAAATCCATAAATAATTTCAAACCTTTTTTTTTTAAAAACTCACACTAAAGTAATTGCCCCATTCCCAGTAGTAAGACAATTTCTCGTTCAAAAAGAGTTAAGAGAGAAAAGAGAAAATTGGGTCACTTCTCTATAGGAATATGACATAGAGATCAAGCCCACTAAAATTTTCAGAGTTTAAGGTTTTTTCAGACTAATTACTGGAGCTTCCAATATATCAACTGATGAAGACACTGGTAACACTGTCCAGATATTTGAGGTATTCCTTATTGATACTGAATCTCAATATGTTGATATCATTTTTTACTTAAATAATGGTTATGATCCCCCTGAACTCAATTACAAAATAAAATGGGCTTTAATATTGGAAGCCAACCAATGTGAAATCATTGATAATGTGTTATTCAGAAAGAATTATGATTTTGTTTTGTTAATATGCTTAGAAAAATCTGAAGCACAAAGGGTTTTGCAGGAGTTACATGACTGACCATCTAGTGGACACTTTGGAGGAGATACCATAACTCATAAAATCCTGCATGCTGGATATTACTGGCCAACTATGTTTAAAGACACCCATGCCTATGTAAGGAAATGTCAAATTTTCCAAACTGTTGCAGGAAGACAAAGAAAACCAAACTTGCCTTATCTTCAACCAGTCAACATTGAGCAACCTTTTAAACAATGGGGATTGTATGTAATAAGTGATATTGTTCCTTATTCTTCCAAGCAACATAAGTTTATCATTACTGCTATATATTACTTCACAAAGTGGGTGGAAGTGATACCACTAAAGGTATCCAATTATGTCAATATTACTAAATTCATTGATCAATTCATTATCACCAGGTTTGGCTTACCTAATGCACTTATTTTTGAAAATGCAACTTACTTTTCAGGAAATAACATGACTGAGTTTTCTTTAAAAATATTGTTTAAACTTAAGTACTTTTATAATTACTATCCTAGAGGGAATGGTTTAGCAGATTCAACTAATAAAAACCACATTAGGATTATTAAACGAATTGTTGATTAAAACCAAAAGAATTGTCATAAAACCTTGATATTTTCAGTATGGGCTATTAGAAAAACTAAGAAGGCCTCCATATGTACCAATCCCTTTAATATAGTGTATGGGAAAGAGGCTATCCTCCTCTTAATCTAGCTCTCCCCTCATTATCCTTAGTACAATTTATCGAAGATAAACCTTCTTCTTCTCTACAATTAAGAATGTCTCAAATACTCAAATTAGAAGAATAAAGAGAAAAAGACAAACAAATACATGCTTACCATCAATAGCTAGTAAAATCTTCCTTTGATGCAAGCTCGGTCGATAAAAAACTTTTCATGTTGGAGAACTAGTCCTAAAATGGGACAAGGCACTTGAAGAAAAAGGAAAGCATACCAAATTTCAAAAAAATTGGCTTGGACCATTTAAAATTATTGAGCAATTAGTCCCATCAACTTTCATTCTGCAAGATTTACAAGGAAAGAGGGGTGCTCTTCCTGTTAATGGGCTAATTCTAAAAAACTTATTTTCATAAAAGAACATCTCTTCTGCCGTAAATATATAAATATTCATATGTACATACCAATTTCTTTTAGTAGAAATAATGTTAGGTAACATACTTTTGGCTTTTTATCAACATCTCTAATCATTTTATGATTTTTTGGATTTTGAAAGTATAAAATTTTGGGGAAATGATTACAAAATTGAAAGTTGTATAATTATTATAAAACTCTGGAATATTTTATCCATTGAAGTTGTAAGTCCTTCTAACCTTAAAACTTTATAAAATCTTTGATCTTGTTACCAGTTAGGAAATGTTTTATTTCAAAAGTAAATACTATTTTGGAGCTTTAGTATCTTTAACTCCAACTGTCATCCATTACTCTTAAGGAGTGAATGATCATCCCCATCCATTAATCATACATTTTTAGAGTGTAATTAAAAAATATAAGAAACTTAAAAGATGAGAGGTCTCATCACGAGACTTCTTACTATGACCATGGGAAAATAATAGGTTGGCATTATCATTACTGGACACCAAACCATGATAATGGCTTATGATTACTTAACTATAAGACAAGGAGTCTAATCATGAGCTAGCTTGTTCAGCTCTATTACAACCCGTGAATGGCATTGTAACTATATAATTACCAAACCAGGACAATGGCTTTTAAGTATATTCGAAAAAAAATTAAGTTTTACCTCTAAAGATTGCAATCATAAGTGGATGGGATACTAGTTCATTGGTGATTAAAAGGTAACCTATCAAGGCTATGGAAAACCTGCTGGCGGCAATGTCTCTACTTATGAAAAAAATAGCTCATAAAAAAATCTAAGTTTCAAAAGCCCCCTGCTTAATCTTTATAATTGATTAATGACTTTTTCAGATAACAAAGATTTTCATCTATAAGAGGTTGCAAGAAAATTACAATGAAATGAGGCTTTTTTATATTTATTTATTTAGAGTAATATTATTTACCCAAAATTTCAAAATAGTTTTCCTTTCAGAATTATTTTTACTTATTAGGTTTAAAATTTTCATTATATTTTTTTATCGTAGATAACTGGTTCTTCCAATAAATTGCCAATTGTTGTGCTACTCAAAAAACCCCCATTATAATTAGATAGTTATAATTACTCAATAATGGGGACCCTTTTGATTTTTAGTTTAGAACCATTTTAATTTATAAAACAAGTCATTTTATTTCAAAGGACAAAGAGCTTTGCTATCTGAAATTAAGTCTTAGTTCTATTAGTTGAAATACTTAAAACAAAGGTTATTTAAGCTATATCACACATCACATATCGCGAATTGAAATAATAGATCACTAGTCCCTATCATGAAAAATGCAATGCAACTTGCCCAAATTGAAAGAAACATACGAAAAGTCTTAAAAAAATTTAACAAAGAAAAAAATCCTCTGCGCATATAAAATCCAAAGTTGGTTCCACTGATCTGCTACGTCACCCATCACATTCCATCTATCGCAAGAATGATATCGACGTTTCCTTTGTTTTAACCACTCCAATCCTCCGATGCGATTTATCTCTGATATCGCAGTTTCCCATCACATATTCCCATTTCATAACTTTGTGATTGCGATAATTATATTGCATCATGAAGCTTGAATAAAGCTCTATCTTAAAATCCTGCGATACGATAGACTCTGATATATGCCTGTTTGTTATTATACTCTAGCTACTATAAAACCCGATCGCATATTGGCAAAAGGTAAATGTTGAAACTTATAAGTTATGAACTTAAGGAAACTTGTGATGCGAAAAATATAATGGGGCACTAACCTATATGTTAGACCATGTGAACACATGTTTTTCATTTATGATCAAGTGTAATGGTATTTATGTTCTCGAGAATGAAAATTATTAGATCACTTTCACTTAATGTTTCAAGATTTATTGCATGAAATATATATCTGACATCACTTGGTCGTTTTTGTCATAATTTTCTTGCATTCCAACTGGTTGTCCTTCATTCTCTACTCTCTCTCTCTCTCTGCTATAGGCTAGTCTCGATAAGAAAAACATGAGCGAAATGTCAAAAAATCCTAAGAAGAAAAAAAATCATGTTGTTCACTCATAGGCGGCTCCTCCTACTCCAGAGATAATTGAGATGACCCCATTGTTCTCCGATACAAAGTGCACCACATATTTCAGAAGCATTTTCTTCGGAAGCCATGTACAAACCATTCCAAGAGGAAGAACCTAGAGTGATTGAAAGGAAAGCCATGGATGATGACTCCTCATCGTCTTCTGAAACTACCTACACTGATATTGCTAATTCCTACCTCCATAGAATTGCTGCTCAGCCTAAGATTATACCCTACACTGATACGGTTAAGTGGATTATCGAAAATCTAAATATTTCATAAAGGAATTTCCTAACTTCAAGACAAACAATAATTGGGTCTTCCAGAGCCGAGGACTTGCAGAAGATGTATCCTCTACTAGACCCGCAGAAGATATATGATAAGTAATTCCTTCAGAAGTTTGAAGACGAAAACAATGTTCAATAAGAGCCAATCAAGCAGTGGAGATAGGATCTAAACAAACACAAGCATGAAGAAAAGGGTATGTACTCCATAGCTTCTCTTGCTGGTCATCAATGCTATACTTCTGGTATGATGTGTAGATTATTTGGATATCCCAATACACAAAATTTTACAGTTGAATGGGTCCCTTTAATTGATGTTGTAGTGGGCTCCTATATAATGAATTGGGCCACTATCTTGTCAAATAACATATCTTCTAAAATCCTAGCTTACAGAAGAGAACGAAAAGTATCTACCGAGGAAATGCCACCTTTTTATATGAGTGCATATATTATGGATGCAATTTTCTTTACCTTTGATTTTCCATCCATGGGATCGAAATGGACCCTAGAAGACCCTACTCCTATTCATATCTATCATAATATCCTATGGGAGTCTAATTTCTAACCCCATTTATATCAAATATATCATGGAGTCACGTTGCTTTTATACCAAGATGTCTTTGACAAAAAAGCCCCTAGACTATCTAATGAAGCCAGGGATGATTTTACTGCCATAGGAAAATGGTTCGGGGAAGAGTCATTTACTTATGCTAGGTTTTTTGATAGTCTTGCTAGACCACATGTTATCCCTCTCTATGTCCCTAACAAGCTTTTGGCCCAAGAAGTTTCCTATCAAACTTTGGGAAATGGCATGACTAAAGCCCTTAAAGAAGCAAAGAATTTTTTCTAGCCATAATTCCCTATTCACTGTGGATTATATGATTTGATAATTTCAAGCACAATTTTCTTGAAATTAACCAGATATAATGGCTAAACTTTCCCACTATTTCTAGTAGGAAATATGGCCCAAACTAAGTGGCCAGGACTTCACCGCTCAGGTTAAAGTGAGACAATTCATACATGAGCCTGATGATTTTGATGATTTATTTGAGTCTTCCAAAGCATACATTCAGGTGGAAAAGTTAGAAGATTCATGTTTGAATCCAGAGAAATTAAATAGGTTCAGAGAATACATAAGTAAAAGGTTAGAGAATCTCTCTCTTGACACATTGAAGATTTCTCAACCAGTTCTACAATTAGATCAGGCTTTGGCGTAGTATACAAAATATAGAAATATGGCACAAGGAACAAAGGAAACTACATGAACATTGAAACAAACTGGAGAACAATTGTTTGTGAGCGATTTAGATAAAATCTGGAATCAATTTGATCAACAGATTAATAATTCAAGATCACAGGAGGAACATACCTCAAATCCAAAAGAAAAAATTAGTAATCCTAAAAATAATAAGAAGAACCCCTTACTACTGGAGATTTTGAAAAAGCTTTCAACACAAATTATGTGGAATTCATCCCAGCACACCCCACTTCAGAGATTATTCTTAAAATCGATGAAATACATCATATCAATATATTTTATAGTCTTAGGAATAGGGCCATAATGAACAGGAAAAGGAAGAGAAGGAGAGTTGAGAAATACCAGGCATTAGTCCCTGGAGATGTATCCCGAGATGTTGTGTGGAAAGATCCAAAAACAAACCCATATGATGATCTAACTAGGCTATCAAAGTTTGCAAGGGCCTGTGCTACAACTACTATTGATAAGGCTTCAAAGGTGCGACAATTAATTAGAGACAAATATAACAAGATCCAACAGTTGGAGCGGGAATTATTGAAAGAAAAACAGATAATTGATCAACAATGGAAAATATAGCTTTCCAATTGCAAAAGATATTTGATGAAATGAAACTCCAACATGAATTTGACATCAAGATTAAAGATGCTCATCTACAAGAACTCCAATTTAGAATTGATCAATTGAAGGATAATCCTAAGATTGAGGATTTCAAGATAGAGGCAATGGAACTTAATACTCTCCTTCCTCAGAAATAGGTGGTATTTTTCCAAAAGTTGGAAACAATCAATGATCTATGTAAAATAAGTGATTCACTGATGAATCAATTGTCCAATCCGAGGAAAAACTTTGATGATATTGAGGATAATATCTCTGAATATCTCACATTGTAAGACAATGTAGAAGGAAGAGAAACAAATCCTTCAAGGATAGACGATTCACATAAATAAATCATCTTTAGAGTCTGGGATATAAAATTGAAGCAATCGAAAAGAGCTATTTTTAGTGCTAGAGACATCACAAGAGATCTTACTGAAATTATCAACGATAACCTGTTTAGTGCTAATATAATTCAGGAATTCCCAGTTGGTTCCTTTCCCGATGTTAATATATTGATGAAACCTTGGTAGGAATGTTCCAAGAAAAAGGAATATAATATTAAAAAGTTATCAAAGTTTAATCTTGAGAATTATTGGCAATATTTAGTAAATCCACATTTCCAATGGCTAATGTTACGATGCCTTGCCAAGAACACTTCACACATGCTTCCTGCACTCTCAGATGTTGTGTATATGGGAAAAATGCACATAAGGCCAGCTCAGCCTCCTGAATTGAAGCCCATGTTGGATATCTATGAATTAAGACAACAAATGGGAAAGTAGCTAGCTTCTCATTCTTGATGTTATTGTTCAAACAAACTCTATTTTGTCCTTTTAAGTTGTATTTTAAGGTGGTTGTTTAAAGCTCCTCAACATTTCATGTATTTACTATTTTTTCAGTTTAAGTCTCATCTATAAATACCCTTTCATGTATTTAAGAAAAGGGTTTTGAATTTTTGTAAATAAGTCTTTGGAAAGTTGCACTACGGTACTTTTTGAATAATCTTAATAGAAAGGTTGGACCAAGGCTATTTTCTCAGGAGCAAAGTTTTGATATATCAGGTAATTTTATCTTCATATTATTAAATTTGTGTCTATATGTGATCGATAGTCATATTTTTTTAATTGTTTTTCTACATGTGTTCTTTAAACACAATTAAGCACTTATTCATTATTAAACCTGCGAGATTTAAATCTTTAATGTATGTGCGAAACAACTAGATATTTCATGCGATATGTGTTAAACATTATTTTGATTAAATATTTAATAAAATTAATCATCTTAGTTGTATTTACTTCTTCAATTGTTTGGTGATATTTATTATCTTGCACTTAAGGAAATATTTGAAATCTCATATAAGAGTAAGTCAAGATTCAGGAAATAGATAAATAGACATATACATATTTAAGTTGCTTTTATTTCTATTTATCACACCCTAATCATCTTACTTGTATTTACTTCTTCAATTTCTTGGTGATCTATATTATCTTGCACTTAAGGAAATATTTAAAAGCACATATAAGAGTAATTCAAGTTTCGAGATATAGACAAATAGACATATACATATTTCAGTTTCTTTTATTTCTATTTATCACACCCATTTCACTGTTTTACACCTCACACTCATTCACTTGTATTTCAAAGGGGAACTGGTCCCATTATCTTCAGTCAGAGCCACTATTCCAAATGGAGAAGGAACAATTTTCAAGTTCCCAATCGAGTGGTTATCCCCGATGTTGAGGAAATGATTTTCAAGCCTTCAACCGTAGACCCAAGTTTATATCATGCACCCAATGTAGTGGGGATACATCAATGATATAAAAAATAATACAAGACTTGGAATTCCATTGACCCATACATATCTAATGACAATAAATAATAGACAACGTGGGTCTCTCCATGAGCAATGTGCCATTAAGATAAAAACAACAAAGGTACATGGCTTTTACATATGCACATAAGTGTGATCTCATCTATGCATGACCAATACAATAATATATCATGAGTACATGAAATCAATGAGAAATTATATAATCTCTCCATGTGTAACAAAAAAAATATAAGAATTAGAAACATTATGTGCTAGTTTATGGCCATTCAACACCTTGGCCATCACCATCTCAATAATTAAGATCATGCAACAATATCATGAAAACCACTAGCAACCACCATCATGTTCCAATTGTGAATCAATAAGATAAAATGATAACAACATCATAGAAATATGTCATATAGGAAATAATAAATACATCCTCATCATCACAAAACATCCATGAAGCTCATCAATATAGTAGTATCAACAGAAGCTCTGAGCAACAAATGAACAAGCAAAAACAACACCACTAGCGACATATGAATCAATATGCATTGTAACCAAGAAGAATAAACACGTAACTATGAAGCATCAAAAACAATAAAATATTTATCAATATGGAACCATAAGCAACACAAACTCATCATCTCATCAACACAGGTAAGAAACATAAGATCAAACAATAAAATATTGTGAGCAACAAATAATTTCATCCTCTCTATAAATGCACAATATTTTATCATCAACATGCATCGTCATGTCTCATCCATCCAAAAATAGATGACTGGAAACATGACACATCTATAAATAGAAGATATAAGTGATGACATGCCAACACATCAACTACTCTCAAATGAAGCAACATCCAAAACTAACTCAAACAAGCATATGCACTACATGCTCCTATATAGGAACAAAATTCCAACCATATGTAACTCTATTAGGAAGAAACAATTCCCCCCCTAAATGTGTGATCCTCCATCGAACCTTGACCATCCACATAAAGCAAGCATGTGGCTTCCATACCTTCAAGAACATAGTAAACACCTCAATATGCAGCTTCTTCAAAAACCATCATTAAAAATATAACTAATCCAATTATAATCAAACTGAAAATAAATAGATAAAAAATGAAAATGAACTTCAAACTTCATGAACTCCCCTTGAACACATGCATCTCTAAAAATGTATATTTGTATTCATTCACTCTTCAAGATATGGCTACACATCCAAAAATATATATGCATTTCATGATGCAACAGTTGAGAATTTGGAGGGTTGTAGGTTAAAACAAATTCTCTTCTTGATAATTACTTGTGACCTTACTTGTGATGCTAATGTCTTCTCTTCTTTTAGTTTAGTTAATCTTTCATCAAGTTAATTATCAAAAACACAAGACTCGAAAGTTAGGCTCCTAGAGCCAGGGAAAAACCTCTCCCTCTTGGATAGGAAAACCCGCAAAGAATACTCTTTATAGATCTTCAAATGACAAGTACCATGACCTAGACTTAGACCCTTAACCTAGATGTGCTTCCAAGACCTTGATCTTGAAACTGTCCTTAATAATTTTCTGACTGCTCTTGACTATCCGCAATATTTCTTCCTGCACTTGACTGTATTTAGGTGATGTCTGCCTAGACTTATCTTCCTTCCTGCACTTGACCGAATTCAAATGTTGTCCTAATTTATAGCACTTGACCGCACCTATTGACTCCCTTTATAACTGCTCTTATTCCTACGTTCCGCAATACTTCATGAGATTGATCAACACCTTGTTCCTTATACACACCTATGCTTCTTGTATGTCCACACTGTAGTCTTGATATATGTCCACGCTATATCTATATATATATATATGCATTTATACCCATACTTCTGTTCCTACGTCCACATTTAGTTCACTGTAATACCACAGATATATCCACATCCTTTCTTACTTCAACACAATTGCTGATACTTGTAGTTGAATCATAATATACCCATACTTAATGCCCTATATATTTCCTTCAAATCCTCATTTTCTGTTCAGTTCTAATTTAGAAAGAATCTGAAATCCTTTTTTCTTTTACGCACTTGTTACTACAGAGATCACCATTTAACAATCTATTAATCAGATTGATCCGCATTGCATTAAAAAATATTGTCCACACTTCTTCTTAGGAATATTACGCACTATTTTTCTGAGAATTCCTGCATGTATTGTTTTCATAGATCACCGAAAAACTTGACTTTGAATGAGCCGCAGACCAAGTGTAGATATAGTGCTTCGATTCAGCTTTTAGGCCAACCCTACAGTAATATTTTTTTCTTAGGTTGTTTTATATATTTTTAATCATATACTACATGGGTTGATGTTTCTATCTTAGTTATTTTCCTTTGTCGAGGTTGTGGATGGTCAGATAATCCAATCATATTGTGTTTATGTCACTTGAAATATTCCACTAATGTATGAGATATGTATTAAATAAAAATTTTCAAAATACACTCGTACTTTTTTCTTCTTAAAAAAAAATGTGGAAAATGGAAAAAATGCAAATGATGATTGATGGAGGCCGAGAAGAAAAAAGAAAGGTTGAAGAACACTGAGAAGCAAAATAGAGGCACTTATAGCTAGAAATTCACGACTATCTGAGTTCTTCAGAAAAATATGCGAAAAATAGCAGAAGTGAAAATGATGATTGATGAGGCCGAGAAGAAAAAGAAAATATTGTGGAACATCGAGAAGCAAAAGAAAGAAACTGATAGCTAGAAATTCATGACTATCTCAGATGAGCCTTCTAAAAGAAAATATTATTGTTAAAATGTGAAGGTCATCCACTAGTAAAGTAACTAACACAATCACATTTACCAATGTGGTTGATATACGCAATAGGCTTATATGAAATAGATTTACAACCACATTCACCAATGTGGTAGATATACGCCGATAGGCCTATATCCACTGCCCACCACATATATTTCACCAAAATAAATATTATATATTTATGATTAAAATTACCAAAATATTTTATATATTTACTTATAATATATTAATAATATTAACTATATACATACTATATGTTAACTTTATATATATATATATATATATATATATATATATATATATAAAGAATCCAAGGGAAAAATATTACCCAACAAAATAGTATTAGAAATAAAAATTATTAATAAACTCAAGTGATTAATAAAGTCGAAGAATCAATAAAATTAATAAAAAAATATAAAAACCAAAGAAATTAATAAACACTAATAATTAACCCAACGTATTATTCATATTATAAACCAAAAGAACTAATAACCCAAAGGTTTAATATTAGAAACCAAAGGAATTGGTGAACCCAAGGGAAAAATATTAATAACCTAAGGGACCAATAAGGCGAAGGATCAATAAAATTAATAAAAAAATACTCAAGTTGAAGAAATTAATAAACACTAATAATTAACCCAAGGGATTATTCATATTATAAACCAAAAGAACTAATAAACCCAAGAGTTTAATATTATAAACCAGAGGAATTGGTGAACCCAGGGGAAAAATATTACCTAACAAATAGTATTAGAAATAAAAATTATTAATAGACTCAAGTGATTAATATAGTTTAAGGATCAATAAAATTAATAAAAAAAATACAAAAACCAAAGAAATTAATAAACACTAATAATTAACCCAACGTATTATTCATAGTATAAACCAAAAGAACTAATAACCCAAGTGTTTAATATTAGAAACCCAAGGAATTAGTGAACCCAAGTGAAAAATATTAATAACCTAAGGGACCAATAAGACGAAGGATTAATAAAATTAATAAAAAAATACTCAAGTTGAAGAAATTAAAAAACACTAATAATTAACCCAAGAGATTATTCGTATTACAAACCAAAAGAACTAATAAACCAAAGGGTTTAATATTATAAACCAAAGGAATTGGTGAACCCAAGGGAAAAATATTACCCAACAAAATAGAGTTAGAAATAAAAATTATTAATAAACTCAAGTGATTAATAAAGTCGAAGGATCAATAAAATTAATTAAAAAAAATATAAAAACCAAAAAAATTAATAAACACTAATAATTAACCCAACGTATTATTCATATTATAAACCAAAAGAACTAATAACCCAAGGGTTTAATATTAGAAACCAAAGGAATTAGAGAATCCA
This sequence comes from Pinus albicaulis, assembly GCA_034641835.2. Classification (NCBI taxonomy): domain Eukaryota; kingdom Viridiplantae; phylum Streptophyta; class Pinopsida; order Pinales; family Pinaceae; genus Pinus; species Pinus albicaulis. Next base: position 17,974 of record JAXQQM020060135.1, read on the forward strand.
AGGGAAAAATATTAATAACCTAAGGGACCAATAAGGCGAAGGATCAATAAAATTAATAAAAAAATACTCAAGTTGACGAAATTAATAAACACTAATAATTAACCCAAGGGATTATTGATATTATAAACCAAAAGAACTAATAAACCCAAGGGTTTAATATTATAAACCAAAGGAATTGGTGAACCCAAGGGAAAAATATTACCCAACAAAATAGTATTAGAAATAAAAATTATTAATAAACTCAAGTGATTAATAAAGTCGAAGGATCAATAAAATTAATAAAAAAAATATAAAACCAAAGAAATTAATAAACACTAATAATTAACCCAACATATTATTCATATTATAAACCAAAAGAACTAATAGCCCAAGGGTTTAATATTAGAAACCAAAGGAATTGGTGAACCCAAGGGAAACATATTAATAACCTAAGGGACCAATAAGGTGAAGGGAACAATATTAAAAACACAATAGATTAATAAAGAATACAACCCAATATTTTAAATAGAGAGGGATTTTAAAGTCACATGATTATTATTATGATAAACCGCAAGTGATCAATCAACCTTACTGATTGTTAATATTATAAATTGATTGAATTACTAAACTAAAGTGATATTAAATTCCGCCATCACTGAAACCAAAAAAATAACATTGAAATTAACATAGTTTAAACCCAAAACTTAAGAATTTAATAAATGATAGTATTTAATATTTTAAACTCAAGAGATTAATAAACCTGAGGGAAAATTAATAATATAAACCAAAAGAAATAATAAACCGAAGGGTTTAATATTATAAACCAAAAGAAATAATAAACCGAAGGGTTTAATATTATAAACCAAAAGAATTGGTGAACCCAAGGGAAAATTATTAAAAACATAAACTATCAATAAGGCCAAGGGATCAATATTAAAAACACAAGAGAGTAACAAACCATAAGAATAAATATTTTAAATTCAAAAACCTAAGAAATTAATAAACCATAAGAATCAATATTTTAAAATCAACTAATTAATAAACAAGGGATTATTAATATTATAAGCCAAAAGAACTAATAAACCCAAGGGTTTAATATTATAAACCAAAGGAATTGGGGAACCGAAGGGAAAAATATTAAAAACATAAGAGATCAACAAGGCCAAGGGATACGTATAAAAACAAAAAAAATTATTAAAGGCTAGGAATAAATATTTTAAATACAAATGAATGTGAAACTCACATGATTAATAAAGAGATTAATAAATATTAGGAATCAATATTTTAAATAAAAATCATTGATAAAGTCAGATGATTATTAATATTATAAATCGAGAGGAATAAACATGGTTTACCATGCTTGATTTAAACATTGAGACAATTGTTGTCACAATGAGACGTTGGACCAACTATGACTATGGTTGGCCATGGACGATTTTCATATTGAGACAATATTTTTCAGAATGTGACATTTGATCATGGATGACATTGATCGACTATGGGTAATGCTAATTAACAATGGTTTCCCATGGTTGATTTTCATATTGAGTGAGTGTTTTTCATAATGTGAAATTGGACAATGCATTAGTATTAAACTCTAGGACTAATATTTAAACCCCAATATTTGGATTAATAAACTGAAGGGAATAATATTACGAACCGAAAGAATCCGAAAAATTAAGGAATCAATAAGGCCAAGGGATCATTATTAAAAACAGAAGAGAGTAACAAACCCTAAGAATAAATATTTTAAATTCAAAAACCTAAGAAATTAATAAACCATAAGAATCAATATTAATTTTAAAATCAACTAATTATTAAACAGAAGGGATTATTAATATCATAAACCAAAAGAACTAATAAACCCAAGGGTTTAATATTATAAACCAAAGGAATTGGGGAACCCAAGGGAAAAATATTAAAAACATAAGAGATCAACAAGGCGAAGGGATACATATAAAAAACAAAAAAGATTAGTAAAGACTAGGAATAAATATTTTAAATGCAAATGAATGAGAAACTCACATGATTAATAAAGAGATTAATAAATCTTAGGAATCAAATTTTTAAATAAAAATCATTGATAAAGTGAAATGATTATTAATATTATAAACCGAGGGGAATAAACATGGTTTACCATGCTCGATTTAAACATTGAGACAATTGTTGTTACAATGCGACGTTGGACCAACTATGACCATGGTTGGCCATGGGTGATTTTCATATTGAGACAATATTTTTCAGAATGTGACATTTGATCATGGATAAGATTAATCGACTATGGCTAACGATAATTAACAATGGTTTCCCATGGTTGATTTTCATATTGAGTCAGTATTTTTCATAATGTGAAATTGGAAAATGCATTAGTATTAAAGTTTAGGACCAATATTTAAACCCAATATTTGGATTTAATAAACTGAAGGGAATAATATTATGAACCGAAAGAATCCGGAAAATTAAGGAATCAATGTTATAAACCCAATGGATCAACAAATACAGTGAAATATTATAAACACAAAACATCAATAAAGCAAAGGGACTATTAATATTATAAAAAAAGAACATCAATAAACCAAAGGGATTATTAATATTATGAACTCAACAAATTATTATTAGAAACAAAAATTACTAATAAACTCAAGTGATTAATAAAGTCGAAGATCAATAAAATTAATAGAAAAATACTCAAGTTGAAGAAATTAATAAACACTAATAATTAACCCAAGAGATTATTCATATTATAAACCAAAAGAACTAATAAGCCCAAGGGTTTAATGTTATAAACCAAAGGAATTGGAGAACCCAAGGGAAAAATATTAAAAACATAAGAGATCAACAAGACCAAGGGATACATATAAAAAACAAAAAAGATTAGTAAAAGCTAGGAATAAATATTTTAAATGCAAATGAATGAGAAACTCACATGATTAATAAAGAGATTAATAAATATTAGGAATCAATTTTTTAAATGAGAATCATTGATAAAGTGAAATGATTATTAATATTATAAATCGAGGGGAATAAACATGGTTTACCATGCTTGATTTAAACATTGAGACAATTTTTGTCAGAATGCGACATTGGACCAACTATGACCATGGTTGGCCATGGGTGATTTTCATATTGAGACAATATTTGTCAGAATGTGACATTTGATCATGGATGACATTGATCGACTATGGATAATGCTAATTAACAATGGTTTCCCATAGTTTATTTTCATATTGAGTGAGTGTTTTTCATAATGTGAAATTGGACAATGCATTAGTATTAAAGTATAGGACTAATATTTAAACCCCAATATTTGGATTTAATAAACTGAAGGGAATAATATTACGAACCGAAAGAATCCGAAAAATTAAGGAATCAATGTTATAAACCCAATGGATCAACAAATACAGTGAAATATTAATATTATAAACATAAACCATCAATAAACCAAAGGGACTATTAATATTATGAAAAAGGAACATCAATACACCAAAGGGATTATTAATATTATAAACCCAACAAATTAGTATTGGAAACAAAAATTATTAATAAACTCAAGTGATTAATAAAGTCGAAGGATAAATAAAATTAATAAAAAAATACTCAAGTTGAAGAAATTAATAAACACTAATAATTAACCCAAGGGATTATTCATATTATAAACCAAAAGAACTAATAAACCCAAAGGTTTAATATTATAAACTCAAGGAATTGGTGAACCCAAGGGAAAAATATTAATAACCTAAAGGACAAATAAGGTGAAGGGAACAATATTGAAAACACAATAGCTTAATAAAGAATACGACTCAATATTTTAAATAGAGAGGAATTTTAAAGTCACATGATTATTATTATGATAAACTGCAAGTGATCAATCAACCTTACTGATTGTTAATATTATAAACCGAATGAATTAATAAACTAAAGTGATATTCAATTCCGCCATCAATGAAACCAAAAAAATAACATTGAAATTAACATATGTTTTTTTTTGTCTTTACATAAAGAAATCCCACTAAAAAAATGGACTCAAAACTTTCCATCAAAGGTCATTTATCAAATAGCCTCTTCGAGAACACAACCAGACCGACCACAAAAGGAACACAAATTCAAATCAATAGGATAATGATCACGATACTTAACGCTTTCCAACCAATCCCTTCTTGTTTTTCTCCCAACCTCCCTCATGTGCACATGCAACAAGTATTTTACATTCATTTTCATTTCATCTAGCACACGAAGATGCTCATCAATAAAAGCAGGATGGAAGCCATGTTTTCTATCGAGCTTGTTCCAAAGATAAGAAAGAAAACTGATCAGTCTAGAAATATTTTCCACCGCTTGATTATAATAGATGCCATCATTATTATCCATATCTACATTTGAAAGGAAAAACGACAAAACAAAAATTAACACACAAAGAGATAGAAACACACACACACACACACACACACACACACACACACACATATATATATATATATATGCCTCATTAGAAATAATATAAAAATCATTACAAATACATATTGTACAGATGAAATGAGTGATAAAATTAAATGAGTGATATGACCCCTATTACAATAATCAACAAGAAATCACAAATTTTTAAACTTAATGTTTAAAATGAAATATTAATAATGTTAGTAATTCTATATTTGTATTTAAATTAATGTCAATGTATATATTAATTTTAGTTTAATATAATTATCAAATACAAATTTGCTTTCGTTGAACCAAACCACAACATATTTACAAACCACATTGATAAATATTTTTAGTTTCATGTCATAGGGATATGGACTTCAATCTTGATTTTTAATGATTGGCTCATATAACTGGTTGTATATGTCTGAATGGTTTATTTTAAACAAAAGAACAATAGCAACTTAAAAAAAGGAGGTAAATTGAACAACATGAAAAACGATGTAAGAAATTTCTCATATATAATTATATTGGATCTCGTGAATGTATTCATTTCATTAATACATGAAAATAATTATTATACTAAATGAAAATAGAGAGGACAATAAAAAAAATTAAAAAACATTCTATAAATATTTCACAATACTATTGGTTACATGTCATAGTGATATGGTATTCCATCTTGATTTTTAATGATTGGCTCATATAATTGGTTTTTTATCTCTGAATGGTTGACTGCAAGAAAAATAACAATAATCACTTAAAAAAAATAAGAAAATTAAACAACACAAAAATAATGTAAACAACATTCCAAAATACTACTGTGAATTTGATGAATGCATTCATCTCATTAATATATCAAAAGCATTATTATATTAAAAGTAAATAAAGAGGACAAAAAAAGAAATTAAAAAAAAAAATCTATAAAGAGCTAAAAGTATCAATAGTTGCATGTCATAACGATATGGACTTTAATCTCTCCTCTTCTTTCTTCCTAATTGTAACATATGCACTATTTTTCATCTTGGCATAATGCTGATAAGAGAAAGGTGGTGCAATGCGTAAACCATCTATTGATTTCACTCTTGATATGGCTGTGAAGGTCAGGCCTTGCTGCTCTTTATTCCCGATATCAATTGATGCTCGTTCTAAAGTCAAACCTTGTGACTTGTGAATTGTAAGAGCGAATGCCATCTTTAAAGGAATTTGTTTTCGATTTCATCTTATCACTGTGTGATAGGTACAATGTTTGGATTGCTTGCATCAAAAGAAATACCAACATACTTATCAAAAATAACAGTTGTGAACATTGGAAGCTCAGGTGGCTTAGAGGCAGGCATATAAAATATTTCCTTCACATACCCAAGTGCACCATTCACCAAACCAGCTTCAACCCACAAATTACATGTCAAAATAACACATTGGCCATGACACAACAAAACTTCACGGTCCAGTTGATCATCATCGACACCAATGATTTCTAAACGCCTTGAATTCACAGCAATACATCGTGCAATTGGAGAATTTAATGATTTCAACATATGCCTGTTATGGAAGGAGACCAAATTATTTGTTGGAAACATGTGAACTGCTGCATTAAATAAATCCCTTTCTCTAGGATGCAACCTGATATCATCCTGTGACATAAGAAACTCTCAATCATCAAGAACATGTTTTGCGTTTCTTATGTTATTGAGGATTCTACGAAAATAAGATTGTTTCTCATTACTCCCTTGTTGGCGAATATTGTGTCAAGAGTGACAACAATGTTGAATTTTTTCCACAAGACTTTCCCTGTTGTATTGCCTGCATACAAAGGCTTATCTCTCATAGGAGGTAGCTGGCCAAGGTCACCCACAAGGATGATGGATCTACCACCAAAAGGAAATTTCTTTTTCTCCGGAAATGTTTCTCGTAATCGAGCATCTATTTGCACGAATAACCTTGATCCTAAAAAGCTAATTTCATCAATCAATATATATCCAATATTCCTCATTTCTTCTTGGAATACTACTAGTGAGTGACCATGTAGTGGTTTCATATCTTTAATCGGGATTTTCAGAGCAGAGTGTATTGTTTTTGCATGTATATTAAAAGTAGCTATTCTTGTTGGGGCAAGAAGAAGCAAAGGAATTTTTCCATTACTTGACAGATTAGAAAGAGCTTCAGAAATACAATGGATAAGGAAAGACTTTCCAGTGCCTGCAGTGCCCTGAACAATCATAAGAAGAGCTTCACGAATCTCATATTCAGCAAAATGCCTTAAAACAATTTCAAAAGCAAGTCGTTGTTTTTTTGCCAATGAGTCTGGAGAGGCAAATGTTCTATTTGAAAGGTCAACAATATCACCCCTTGGTATTCCATTCCTTATAAAATTAATAGCTTCTTCGATCACATCATCAGAAATAGTTGTACTTTTCCAGTCAAATGATATATCAAAATCCCTTCGACCAAGGGTGTGAAGATCAGAAACATTGACATTACTTGGTGGAACCAAGCGAGAGAAAATTTGCCACTCTTAAAAATCATCTTCAAGATTCATTTCCTGGTTAGCAAAATCACCATCTTCTCCTTCTTCAGTGTTTTCAACAATTGATGGATTTCAATCAACATGCCACGCTCGATATCGGAAATTCCTCCAATTTTCAACAATAATTTCAACTGAAAGCCCAATCTCCACGGAAATGTCAAAAAATGGCTTGTACAAGAGCAATTTTATCCAACAAAAGGTTTCAAATTCCTCTGAACCTTCACTAGGAATAGAATAAAACCATGGCCAGACCTGGACAATCGCATGAACATCTTTAGGCTTCCAGGGATCTTTTTTACGCTTGCTATCAAATTTCCAAGATCTCGCTGTTTCTATCAAAGATAGATGTTCAAGGAAAAAAGGCCTTTTCTGATAATGTTGAACAAAAGTATTTTCAGATGAAAATTGCATGCCATCCCTTTACATTTTCCTAAAAACCTTTTTTCCAACATTTAATGAAACAAATTTTCGACTACAAACAACAAGAGGTAGCTTAAGCAACATATGGCATGTTTCTTGTGCTCCAATGTCACGTTCAACAATTTTTTCTGCAAGAAACATTCTGTAAGCACATAAAGCATGATCCTTAAAGGCAATAGAATTTGAAATTCTAGTTAACATATCATGATAAATTTAAGACCTTTTCTCTGCTTTTGATGCCTACTTAGCAATATATTTCAGGACAACATGCTGAGAAAGCACTGGTTGGCAATCAACATTTGCATGCCACATTGTTAGAAGGTCAATGTTATGTACATTGAGCCTATCATCATTTCTTTCCGAGTCATATTTTTTTCTTCCTTGATCATCTATGAACAATCTTGATTCCTCAGAAATATCCCATGGAGCATTGTACCAACAAGCGAGAATAACGCCCTTTTTGTGCAAACAAGAATCTACACTACACTTTGTGTGCCTTTTGACACGGTTCAACAATTCTTCATAATCATTATGAGGATTTAAAGAGAAAATATGATTAGTATTCAATAAGCAAGGGTCGTCATTGATACTTCTTGGAACCATTATATTGCAACGATGTATTTCACATGGATTCCATGCAGTTACATAATTATCAAAGAATCTCTTTGCATGTTGCAAATCACAATCATTTGACCAATCAAGTATTTCCATGTCAGGAGCTCCTTGCAACCATAGGAAACCATGGATATGTGATGAACCTCTATGTTTCCACTCATATCTAAAAAAAATGAATACAGAGTTACTACAAAAAATATAAATAGAAAATTAATAAGAAATTGACAATGAATAGAAAATAAATTCAAGAAAACATACCTGTACCATAAATCTTTAGCTTTAATATATTTTTGGATAAATTCCTCTCGAAATATATTGAATCTATGGTGCATAAATGTGGCAAAAATATGAGGGTACTAGATAAAATTTTCAATTTTCATATGATGCTCATTTAAGGAATGAGAATGTGAGGGTACAGGCATGAGGCTATGTAGCTCTGGCCACTTTGTGTCAGCTGCACTCAAAGTAAAAAACAAAGATGGACATCCCAACTGAGTAATCATGTCAGTCAATTCAGCCCGACATTTAGTCCAATATGCCCTTGTACCTCTTAGAGAAGACCCAAACCGCATAAGATGCTCAACCAACTTATTATCTGGTAAATCAGAAAGTTGTTGACGCAAGTTATCAATTGTTGTCGGTGAGTTATCATGTAAATTTTTCTTCACAAAAACTGAAGCAGTTGCTTGGCTACAATGCCTCATTATCATGTTGAATAGGTAATATCAGAAGTGAGGATGGCTTCCAAACCTCTGATCATAGTATCTAAGAAGATGCAATGCATACTCATGTAGTTCAATAGTACAAATGCTTGGTTGCAACTAATTAGCATCACCAGTGGGGAAAAATGTGGGGAATGCCATATCTAATAACCCCTCAGTATTATATTCATTCAATGGAGATGTTCCAATACTAGGCCAATCCATTTCATGAACATGTGAAGAATCAAAATTATCAAGAAATTCTCTAATTTCTTCCACTTCTCTCCGTTCATTGGGTAGGCGAGAAACAAAATAAGAAGGATGAGAGGGTAAATGCTCAAGAGGAAACCCTTCATTATTAGTTGCATTGATCTCAGATTATGCAATGTCACAATCAACAAATTTAAGCCTGAAGGAGACATCTGTTGATCTTTTGGGCAGAGCATTCACTGAATCATAGTCAATTACAACATCTCGATAATATTGGTCACGTTCAATTTTGAAATGCAATGCAGCCATAACTCGAGATATTTTTACATAAAATTCATAATATTTTGACTGAGCAGCATGTCTCCTCACAATTAGAAAGTCAAGATCTTCAACATGTCGGGGAAGAATTTGTGCAATTGTAGAAATATCTTGGGGAAAGCTAATTGTGTGTCCGCTATACTTATTGTTGAGATTGCAACAAGATGATGAGCTTAGTGGAAAGAAGTCGCCTTCACTAAATGGGTCCGCAGGCTATTTTTGGCGCAAAGTCTATTTTTAGACATATGGATCATGTTCTATGAGTTGCAAGATGCTATTTGTGGATGGTTGGTCAAGTTGGAAAAAATATATGGAATTCTATTTTTAGACATATTGGGCGGAATCTATTTTTAGATTTCCAGTCTAAAAATAGATATGTCAAATATTATTAGCTCTTAATAATATTTGGACTATAAACATTATCTTATCCTCTTGGAGCACTTCAGTTAAGTGCACGGATGTGGCACATGCAGCTGACAGAAGGAATTACGCTATTCCTAGGGTTTAGTGGAGCTATTGCATGTTGACTTCAGTTAGAACTCATGTGACAGATTTTGGTGGAGTTGATTGAGGAAGTTAGTGGAGTTGTATTCAGTTTAACTGAGTTAAACATAGTTGAGCTAGTTGTATCTAGTCTAACTGATTGATACACTAGTGAGAGTGGTGTGAATTAATTATTAATTAATTCACTAATTATTAACTCATTAATCAACTAATGAATACATCAGTTAACTACAGTGCATGGACAGTTTCAGTGGAGACCAGTGAAGAGGTAGGTGAAAGAGTAGTGTGACTATCAGTTGTGACTATAGTGTTGCATGATTTTCAACAACCGGTGATTGGAGATGCCAATGAGGATTACGCAGTGCATACCAGGTGGATTCGAACTCAGATTGGGCCATTATTCATCTTGGATTGCGCAGTAGAGGCAGGCTAACAGGTGGAGCAGATTGGAGCATGTGTTTTGCTAGATCTGAGCTTGTGTAGTGTGTAACAATTGGAGATTGTACTAAGAGCTTGTGAGGAGTTTGTACAATTATTTTTACATGATCTCTATCATTATAATATATAGATAGTTAGGGGTTTTCAGCTTTAAGCTTTCCCATAAATACTATGTTTATATGTGTGATTTTTTATGGTTTTAATGTGTGCATGCGATTGTTTTTTATTTCCGCAATTAATGATCAATGGTAGAAGAGATTCTGTATTGTGCATGAAGTTAAAATAGTGTGTGATCAGGAGAATCTCGGTGAATAATATATCAATTATTCAAATTTCTACACTTATATTGCCCACCTCTAGCATGTGTCACTTGCAAAATAGGATTTACACGTGCTATTAACATTTCTTCAACTTGAGTAAGAACTCTTAAAATATGAGGTTTCTCACCAGGATCCATGTTATTATAGCCAAAAAAACGATTTGAACCTCTTTAATTCATACATCGTCTACAAACAGGTCCTTCAGAATCTCTCAAAACCTGGATTCCAGGATATGATTCTTGGCAGATGTGGCACATTTGGGCAACTGAAAAGCTATCTATCTTTTCTCAAAATATTTTATGCACTACAATCATTTTTTCATCAAAATAAATATGATTTTTATTGGTTGGACCATGTGGAGAATGATGTGGAAGAGTATAATTTCTTCTAAAATTTACTTGATTTTTAGCACCATGAGATTCCCTTCCCAAATTTGAAACATGTGGAACAGATCTATGACATGGTCTTTCCAAATTTATGGTCTGCATTTCTGGAACCTGATAGGATGACAAGCTTTCTTTAGCATAATTTTTTTAAAAATTGAATGTCCAAATAATTAGAATTGAAAAAATGAAAAAAAAAATCAAATTCATTCAATATTTACATTTGTTTGGCAATGTGGATGAAGTGTACGAGATGGTTTCTCTTCACTTCTAACATTAGTAGATAGAACATTTGGCGAGTTATTTTCGACGCCTCTATTGAAATTAGTTGTTCCCTGTTAAAAAAAAAAAAATTTATTTATAAAACTAAATGTCCAAAAAATAAAGATTTATAATTGTACAACTAACAATAAATGAAAAAAAGGAGGAAAATATCAAATGCATTCAACATTTAAATTTTGTTGGCGATGTGGATGAACGCTATGAGATGGTTCCTCTTGACTTATAACATCAGTAGACGGAACATCTACAAAGTTAATTTGTATGCCTCTATTGAAATGAGTTGTGTCCTGTTTGAAGAAAATAAATTATGCAATAAAATTCATGTCAATTGTACCAAAAATTCAAAAAATGAAAAATCAAATCAAATACATTGAACATTATCATTAGTTTGTCGATTTGATTGTCAAGGAGAATGCAATGGAAGGTTATGACGTGCTTCATATTCAAATCTTAGATTAGTAGATGGAAGAATTGGGGAGATAATTTCTAGACCTCTATTAAAATGAGGTGTATCCTATTCCAAGAGAATAAAATACCTTATTAGTAAAAAAAATGTAAATAGAGGAATGTAATAAAACAACTACTATTGCAGCAAATGTAAAGATATCATTGGGTTACCTCCATTGTTCCACGTGAAATTCTATCAGGGATGACTGATTCTATTCGTGGGATAACATTATTTTGAGAAGGGAGATTGGAAGATATGATGTTTCGACTAGCTGGATCCAAATTATCAAAAAAATGGCCAATCAAACTATCATCCAAGTCATCACATATAATGTCATCATTGCCTCCACCATGGATATTTTGCAACCTTTTTCCTTTCTCACAAGATGCAATTTTGGAGACAGAAGGGTTAGGGTGAACATTTGCATCCACGTTATCAATATGATGTTCTTCCCTATTGCGAGATGTTTCTCAATGTTATGAAAATTTTCAGGAGAGCATTGAAGAACAAAATTATGCTGACGAGGAGCATATTTTGGCAATGAACTATCAAGGGGAAATGTTCTTTCCATGATATCATCCATAGTACAATACTTAAGAGGAATCATAAAATCATTTTGAAGAGTTGTTTCACTCGTTCTTCTGTGATATTTAGCTCTCCTATGCTCATTTATTGTGTCCTTATTTTGTTGATACCGTAAACGACGACTTTCATTAGACTTGTCATGCGATGCTGGTGACTGATTCCTTTTTCTTATATGCTTGCTTGTACCTTCAGATGACATGTCTACAACGAATAGTAACAAATTTATTATAGAACAATAAACATGGAACATATAATATATCCAATATACATAAACACAGAAGAATGAAAAAGGAACACATTTTTTTTTCCAACCACATAAAAAAATGAAAATCATATACAATATTTTTCCAACCATATAAAGTTATGAAAACATAAAATGATTTTTCCAAATGGCTAAAAATAAAAATGGATTTTTTCAAATGGCCAAAACAAAAAAGGATAAAATTTCATTTCTCATGTTATAATTGTAATGGGAAACCCATAGAACTGGAACAAAATACTAAAAGAATTATATGAATTTGAAATATATCTAAATATTTGGAACTATATACCATCAAAATATAAATTTAAATAATAAAAATAACCTAAATATATAACATTGTTTGAGAATCAATGAGAAAAAACTAATGGAAACACCATGTATAAAATAAGTCACAGTATTATAATTATAAAAACAAAGAAAAATGGATAACATCCAAACAAATTCAAATGCAATTAAGAGAATTGGACATAAAAATAAATATTTTCGAGAAAATTGAAATGGAATTCAATATCCAACATTCGATACATACACATATAGAAGACACCCCCTCAGAATGGAGTCATATAAATATCCATAGTCTTAGCATACATACCCAAAAGTATGTAAGGTAAAAAAAAAAGGAAATATTTTCCACGATCACAGAGAAAATATAAAATGATAAATAGCCTAAGACTCCATGTTCATATCTAATTTTGGAATCTCATCAATAGAATCCATAAGGGGAGAAATTGCAAAAACATTTCTAGACTCGATCAAATCATTGCAATCCTGCAACGTTGGAGACCAAAATCCATGCATCTGTTGATTAGTTGAATTATCAATATCTGTTGGGAAGCAGAGGCCAGCCATCATGTCATATAATAGGAAAGGAACTTCACTGCATTTTCACATAAGAACCACACCTTGGACTGTTCGAAATGGAAGATAACCAGGACATTTCATATGTATATCTATAGACATTTCTTCCAAAAACTTCCATTTGAAGCCCCAATCATCCTCAAAGTAGTCAATTCTTAATTCAATACAAGGGTGACCAAATTGGAAATTATCTATTTCTTTAATTGACCATATAGAAGTGGAGCCATCATTGATAATTCTTATCAACTGATTCTTGCATATTTCCAATGACATACACCAGATGTCAGTGATTGGAACAAATGAAAATCCCCATTCATTTTTTATTACATCAAACTAGTATATTGTGTACCCATATCAAGGATAATATTCATACACTGTGTCGAGATAGAGCCAAAACAATTTACTTTTATAAAACACTCCATTTTGAGGGGGTGAAGTGCCACCAAATGGAAGATCAACCCTTCGCCAAACCCTATCAAGACTACTGTAAACATAAAATTTAGACTGCATTCTATCATAGATATGTTTTAGAACAACCCAGTCATATTTGTTGCTGCTCACATTTTCCAATAACGAAAAGAATCCCCAGTCTCCAATTCATATTCGCCCAATGTTTTTTAAGGCCTTTGTAAATGGATTCATTACAAAATAGTTTTGCGAATGGGAGAATTCTGTTGGTAAGGATAAAACTACCATTGGTCCAATAGTAGACTCTACTTTGTATCTTGAATCTATGAATCGCAAATGAAAACAAGATATGCGCCCATTTTGATTAAGGTATTCATCAACAAAATAATTGTCTTCATCATTGAGGAAAGGAACCATAAATCCATATTCATTTGTACAGATATGCTTGCAACACAATAAGAAAGAAGGATTTTTCAAAACATTCTTCCATTGCTGACAAACAGTGCTAAAATTTATCACAACCAATAAAGGGAGCCAAAGGAAGACAATTTCAATAATTTCAAATGGAATACAACTCCAAATAGCTGGATCCATGATAAAACAAGGAAATCACCTATCATAAAAGAAAACACACATGATATCAAAAAAACAACTTTCAACTAATGGTGAATAGAATAAGCAATATAGATAAGCAATTTTCCATCTACAAATATAGTAAAATGCACATATACATAATGTATAAAATCATATGAGCCACAAGAACATTATTACAATATTTAAAAAGAACTCACAAATTTACTATTAATCTTAATAAGTATTTTTTTATGTCTGTATTAATGTCTATGTTTAATATTGATGTAAATGTTTGATGCTCAATATAAATATTAACCTAAAACAATTTTTTAATATTAAAAATCTTTATCTTATAAACCTTGGGTTATAAAATAGCATAATGTAACATGGACCAAATGATATGAAAATACAAATTTTTTTAATTCTATTGTCATTGAACCTAAAAAAACATTAAGTTAAATTCCAATGTCATAGAACCTATGTAAACCTAATGTCATCAATCCTATTTTTAAATAAATATCTATATTGATGTTTAACCTCAATGTTCACATTAATGTAATATTGTGAAATTTATTTTTATATAAATTTATATGTTTAACATTAACATGTGTATTTATTATTAATATTAATTATATTAATATTTATTATTAATATTAAAAGAGGTATTGATATTTAATTTTAGTATTAATAATTTATTATTTAATTTGAAATATTTATATTTATTATTAGTGTTGATATCAATCAATATTAATTTGAATAATACTAATGCTAATATTAAATAATTAATATTAATAACAATAATATTAATAGTAACCAAAACATTAATGTATAAATGTGAAATTTAACGTCAATGTTAACATTAATGTATAAATTTATCCAAAACTATGCTTCGTATCTTTTACTTGTATTCAATGCAACTAACCATCTTAGTTCCAACTGCTAATTTGAGAAGAAGATGAAAAATATTTTAAATGAAAATGGTGATTTTTATAATATTTGAAAATAGAGATTTCGGAAATTTTAATATTAAAATTATTTGAAGGTGAAATAGGAGATGGTGTTGTAACTCTACATTTGGAAATATTGGGAGAAATATATTTTTGAAGCTTATATATAATGGACTGAATGTAACTAATTGTGAAAATGTATTTTGTTTAAATGTTAAGCACTTCTATATGTTTCTTTTCATAAACAACTCAAGAGTTGCATGAAGTAGACTTGAATTTTGCTTTTACAACATGGAGAAGCATGAAGTTTTAATAATTTTTTTTATTAGGCCATAGTGTTTATAGTTATATAATTTTTTTAATTAAAATTGTAATAATTTAAGCTTAAAATTATAAAATAAAATAAATTATAATATACAAATGAAAAATTGTATTAAATATTATAAAAAAATATTATAAAACATACTTAAAAATATATGAAGTTGGAATAATTTATAAAACATACTAAAAATAATATATGGAGGAATAATTTATAAACCATACTAAAAATATATGAAGGAGGAATAATTTTAAAAATGATTTTTTGTAATTTTTTTAAAGAAGTATTAAAATCATTTATAGTAATATTGAAATTCCCATAATACACTTATAAAACCACTTACAAGGTAGGAGAGTTAATGATATTTTAATATTAGAAAAAATGTTATTATTTACTGGTACATACCATGAATTTTTAAATTTAAAATTTGTATTTGGGAAATTAAATAAAGTATTGAATTTTAAAATTTTTAGTTGAGAGATTAAGTGTTCAATTGTATGAAGCTTTTATAAACATTAATATTATTTTGATTTTTTTTTTTTCATATACATATATATTTGATTAATAAATTTTAATATATATATATATATATATATCTATATATATAGATTTAAAATAATACCAAAAAATTATATAAATATAATTAGCTTTTAACCTACCTTGCTTACTAAATGATACAATTTGGAAGAAGCGAAAATCAATATACCTAGGGCACTAAATGAGACCAGGATGAATAAGGGAAAAATGGAAAAACAACTTATTTGTTCAAGGAATTAGGAATTATTTCAAGATCAATCAAATTCAACTATAACTTTATACAATTAAGTTCAATAAGACAAGAAAAATCATTACCTTTCTTGTTCACATGACATGGTTGTAATAACTAAGCAAAGTCATATAAATTTCTGCAGTAGTGTTTTTCTTCATACTCGAAATTTAATATAAATACAATGTTTTCAACACTTGGCGTTCTCTCGACATATATATAAGCATAGTTCGTTGGGAATTTATTTTTCATACATGCCTCTCGAAGTTTAAATGAATAATAATTGTTTACAGTTCAGTCAGCATTAAATAAAAACGATGTAGGCAACGTTTTTTCGTTACTGAATGTTTTATTTCCATTAGATTACATTGAACATTTGAAATTTCTCACTATGACTAACTAATATGGTAGAAAGAAACACATTAATTCCTTTAAAGAATCCTACAATGGTCCAATAATCAGAAGGGGTTTGGCCTCAAAATAATTATCACATTTTCATTTTTATTTTCTTATAATTCGTAATCTCTACGTATTACCTTTAAAACAGATCTTACCCTAGCCTACGATCCAATTAATCTCACGTGTGTATATATATATATATAAATAAGGTTTTTGACCATAAAAGTTTCATGGTATAGCAATCTAAAATTTTTGTATCACCATCTCAGATATTGTGTTCAAAGGTGCATTATGTCGTTCCAGTACATTCCCACATAGGATCAGGATGCAAACATCTTGACGAAGGCACTGGCAAAGAGAAAATTTGAATACGATAGAGGCATGATCGAGGTAGATGATACTCCCTTTCTTATTGAGAGGGAGAGTTGAAATTAAACAAGAAAATGCACCCAAAAATTGGTGAGGAAATTTAGTTAAAAACTCGTGAGGAATTTCAGTTACACAATGGTGAGGAATGTGGGTGTCTAATTTACTTTTCCCTTAAATAAATTGGACAATAAATCATAATTTCATCTCATAACAACTTATATCAGTTAACTAAGTCATGATGACTGAGTTAGCTCAAGAAATTCAAGTTGAGGGTATACAATTAGGCATGTAGGGTGATCTTAATATTATGGGGGTCTAGTTGCAGTTAATGCACTAGTGGGGTGCATGTGTTATCAGTTAACTCAATTAATTGAGTTAAAAATAGTTTAACTAGTTCTAAGTGAGTGATGAATTAGTGAGAGGTCCAGTGAATTAAATTATATTTAATTCACAAGTATTGATCAATCAGATAAATGATGATTTATTATTAATAGATGTATGCATGTGAGTTATGAGGAAGACTCAGTTGAGACAGAGGTTAAAGGGAACATAACTATCAGTTGTATTTTTAGATAATTTCCCGAGTGCAATTATAAAGTCATGAGGTTGCCATGATGTATTGCACAATCAAGGAAGGCTGATTTTCCTATTTAATAGTAGCCTAATTATTTAGGAATTGCGTGACCAAGGAAAGATGAAGGAATGTTGAGAATTGGTTATGTGTTTGTGCAATTTTTCCTGGATCAGTGTGAGACAATTGGTAGAATGTGGGAGATTCTTGTAAGCAATAAATCATTGTATTGTTTCATGATTCCTTGACTTTATACAATATATGATAGTAGAGTTTTGAGCAGTTACTCTCCCCAAGAACATCTTGTGTTGTGTGATTGATTTACTTCTTTCTCTTACTTGCATGTGATTGAGCGATCATGTTTTGTATTCCGTAAATATTGTAGAAGGATTAAATATCTTGTTTTAGTACATCAAAAGATTAGATTGAATCCATTGAAGTAGAATTTCTATAAATTTCTACAGAGAAAGGGAAGGCCACACATGGGTGTATAATGTGTAGGAGGGAGAAATTGTGGTACATGAGGTGCCTTGGCCGTGATTTTTCCACCCTTATTTATGTTCCTTTTTCCTTTTATGAATTTTCTTCAATTAACTGCTCGGGTCTCAAAGGAAAATATCATGATGTGTAATATATAGCAATATTACCATCGTTTAGGTAGGGTGGTCCATTTCCCTACAAGGGTTGGGACAATCAGGGGTTCCTGACTGATAAAAGAGGCTCATCTAGGGCCTATGGAACCAAGATGATGACCATGGGTCGGGGTATATCTCATGTATTTGATTTTTCCCAGGTGCTAATTAATTTTGTCTTGGAAATATTTTTCATTTTGTGGTACAATTTCCTGTTGAATGTGGCCATTTATGCTTTTAATTTTTCTTTTAGTTGCTTCATCCTCCATGGAATCGTTTGAGGCTTGAACCAAGGTGGGAGCAAGGGGATAGGGAGGCTGACCCTATGTGGACCCAAAGAGGAAATATGGAACCAGGTGAGAGAAATGATAAATTGGGTATAGTAAGTGGAAAGGGAGTAATATATGCAGATAAAGGAGCGAGACCACGCACCCAAAGTCAGGGTTTCCCAAGTAGTACCACCCTAGAACCAAGTCATAAATAAAGGAGATCCCATGGGACTAAGATCCAAGGGTAACATCCAAAAGAGATCAAGGGGATAGGAGCATAAAATAAGCCCACTCTTTCCACCAAATCCCCCCATCAATACATGCCCAGATGTGTCCATGATAATTAAACCTAATACTCAATTACCAAATTAAAATACATACCTTTAGATTTGGGAGGCCCACCTTCAAACATATGATCAATACATATGGGTGAAGGACCACATGGCTGGTTCAGGTGGCAGAGAAATGACACAATGAGCTAGTGGAGGGATGCAAGGGGTTGTTGCCTATCGGCTGAGGTCTGTCATGGAAAAAAAAATTGTCCTAGGACTGTAACCCATGAAGTGGTGGGTAAAATCTAGTTCCAACTGGGATGTGATCTCTCGAAGAGGTGGGAAAGGCTACTCGAACGGGAGGTCACGAGAACTTCAACAATCTCTTGGTCACCATAGACCTATTCTATGCACATATCAATGACCAAAACCCATGGGAAACATGTTTTTCATGATGTATTATGATCACCCATGCTTACTGTCAGCCCATAAATTCAACAAGTAAAAAATATGAAATTTTAATCTAAATGCAACTATTCTATCATGAGAAATATCATATGAGATTAATTATAATGCAAAAAATCAACATGCAATTCATCCTACTCTAACATGCATAACATACAATCTAGAGTACTAGGTATAATCATAGACCCAATGCAACCAACATGTCAATTGATCAATGCAATAATGCATGCTTCGAAGATGAGCCTGACAATACAAATGGGAATGATGAGGGATTGAGAAGGAGGGAGGTGGGAAAACAAGAAACCCATATGCAAAGAAAGGAAAAATCGAAGAAGGAATAAACATCAATTGAGAGAATTTAATTTGATCCTCCAACCAAGATATGGAAATGTCAACAAAAAAGTATAGGAATCTTTGATGAAGAACTATCTCGGGCCTATCATACTTAGGGTAAGAAGGGGTAAATGTCTCATACATATTTAGGATGATATTATTTTGTTCATTGGGAAAAACAAGAAGTGGAATTATCATTGTATTTGGGGAAAAACTATGATTCTTGTTTTTTTGTAGGGGAAGCTAGCACTTCATCAAAACTATGGGGAAAAACCTTATCACAAACATCAATTTCTGGGGTAGGGACATAACAAGGGTAGGAATGCTAAAACATGAAGAAAAAACTTGTATCATTGTCATGGCTCAACGAATTTTCCTCCTCGGTTTCCTTCATATTAGGTTCATCATAATTACCCACAATTTCATAAGGTTCTTCTTTGATTGAATCATCTTGGAACATAAAGAAGAGACCCTTACAATCACTAGGGAGGGGTGCATAAGGGCCAACACTTTTCTTCCAAAGGGGAGGAGTATATTATTCTTCTATGAGTTCATTCCTATGGATTCGGGAGACTATGGCGTCATAATTTTTATAGCCATACCCAATTCCCCAATCAACAACCCAAGAGTCATTCATATATTATTCATTTATTTGACTATCATGATCTTCCTTAGAATCATCCCATCATCACTAAATATTTTGTGTTGGCTAGGATGCCATTTATTCTCTTCTTTAGACATGGACAAATTTTCCTCCTTCATCTGTTCTCGAAGAATGAGATCCAAGGTATTTACTAAATGATTTTGATGGAATGCTTCAAGAAGAAGGTCATCGTTATGACTCATTTTGTATTCACACTTCATGTTACAGAGTCTTTCTAATTGCTCACAATAGTAGGATAAATTATATTGAGAGTTATATGTAGCCATTAACTTCCTGTAAGACTTCTCATATTCCATCATCCATTCTTGCAACACCGGAGGGCTATCGGCGTCTAGACCTTCACTACCATAATCCTTAGAGGACATGATTTCCAATTCACGAGTCTCTTTTTCAGAAATATCATCAAGGTACACATCAATAACTTTATCATGATGATTTGGAGAAGGATCAAGACATTCTTCCTTAAGAAAAAAACCATATTCATTAACTTCCTCCTCTCAAAGGGCCACATCCAATATTTCGCATATGTCTTCATGAGATTAGAAACACGACCCTTCATGCAACATGAAGTGCGTAGTCAACATCAGAAGAGAAGGAATGATTTTAGGTTTACATGACACAAGACAATTGGTATTGGGGGCATTGGATAGGACAAAAAATTCCATTTGGTCACATGGTTGAGTTATATTTTTCTTCGAAATATACCACATGAACCTTACCACGTGATTGGCTATGGAAAGTGGATCCCCATCAAAAATTGGCATATTACTCATGGATTAAAGGAGGGATATTTCAGTATCCATTTCATATCTATGGCGGGAATATATGTGGTCAACATGTTGTTGGGTCCTTAATGACATGGGAGTCACCAGGGTGAATGAAATTGCCTTGAAAAATGCATACTTCACCCTACAGGCACTAACCTTAAAGATAAATGAAGAACTAGGGATTTTTTCTTCTAATGGAGTCACCAAGAATGGTGTAAAAATATTTTCGTATGGAGAACAAGCAATTCATCTTGTCCCTGAAAACGGTGCCAGAAATGTTACCACTCAAACCAGTAGGGGACCTAAAGGGACTCCTAAGAGGAAAACTGCTAGGTGAAGGGAAATGGTGGAGAATTAGCCCAATGTCACCATAGCTAAGGCTCCATTATCTTTACTGATTCTCACTGATGGGATGAGACCCGGTAATTAGGAAGTCACTTGTAAAGTATATATCAATGAATATGTGTGAAGTGACCTTATAAACCCTTTCCCTAGGATAGAATGAAGAGTGGAGCTTGCTTTCCTTTTAAGAAATTGACATGATATTAAAGGGATAGGGGATGAGATTTTTAAAGTTGAGGTAGAATAATAATACCTATAAAGAAGGTTCTCTATCCATAGAATCCATTGGGAACTTGTATTCCCAAGTAGTCCTTGATAAATAAACTTTGATGAAGAATGGGACCACACGAGGCCAAGTGGACCCAGCCCAGGTTAGGGGATGTATTTTGAAACCAATGATGTTAATAACCTATCAAAGGTGATAGGAAATGATAAAACAATAATTTTCTTCGAAAGATGTCAAATTTATCCTACTAGGTTCTAGCATTGTGAACACCTAGGAAAAACTTGGTCCTAGAGCTCAGGCTTGGGGTATCCATAGATTCTATTGTTGGAAAAATACTGAGAGGGGAGGGGTGAATCAATATTTAGGGCTGAAATTTTTTTTCTTTATTTTCTCTTTAAACCATATGTTACAATATAGAATCCAACATGTATATCCAGATATCGTATTATGTCATTACTTAGAGTATTGCATCATTGAGCACGAACAGAAATAACAGAACAAACCATCAAACATAAACCACACATATGAACACCAGGATTTAAGGTGGAAACCTAATTTGGGAGAAAACCACCCCTGCTGTAATCTCAGTCTTCAATATTTATTATAGAGAAAAACTTCTTACAATATATATGCTGGTGCAGACTTATACCAGCATGCAGGAACCCACCTGCAGAAGGCTACAACCTTCTCTCGTTTACCAGCCACCACTGGAAGGGAGCTACTACCCCCTGCTCTCGTTTACCAGCTACCACTGGAAGGGAGCTACTACCCCCTCTCTGAAGGCTTCGACCCTCAGCACCACTGCGGACCACGTTTCATCAATTTTCATACTGGATCCACCACTTTCCATACGACATATCTTGCCGGTCACCAGATTTATGTATTTTCTGTATACTCACATTAGTTCTTCATGATTTCGTCCGTCATTCAAACCAGAGATTTATCATCGTCAGATCATTATTCATGGGTGCATCATAGTGTTGGATTTATCAGTTAAGAATAGAGCTCGCCCATACAGATATTCTTTTTAGAAATTTTTATTCACCACCCTTTCCATGCACACCTCATTCTCTATTTTTCTTCTCCTTATATAGTTTTGCCTTTATTAAAACCATGAGTCAAAACCACGAACCGCTAATGGTATTCCTCTTATTTTATCCCATGGGGCTTTTGATCTCTTTTTAATTTTTATTTATCAATTGACAAATAAATATATTTACAATTTTTTTTAAATTCCCAAGCCTTGTATCTAAAGTTTAACCCTTCGGACTTTATAGAAATATCCAACGCTTCCAAGTAAATTAATCTTACGATAAACCTTTGACCCCGGGCCCACATATATAGTCAATAGCCAATCCAATACGCGCATGGTACCATAAGTAAATTTCGCGCAAGTCCAGCGTCCGATCACTGTTAGATTAGCAAGCTTCCAGATCAACGGCGTATATTCATATCGCTCGACCTCCGATGCCGAACGTTAACGTGCAATGGTCCATCGTACCTGTGTTAAAATTTGCGCACCTTCAACAAATGATGACCGTCCGATGACCCCTTCCCAGATCAACGATGCTCAACGATATCATTGGGCGTCCTGGGTCGAACTATAACGCGCTATGGCGCATAGTGAAAAGTGGTTTTGTGACGTCATACAGGGACGCGTGTCAAGTACTCTATGGGATCGCTCCTCAACCAGGAAATACCGCTTGCTTTGCATAGGCGGTGCGATGAAAACCATAAACCGCTTTCACCGTTCATTCCGCACGTGATTCTTTAAAGCATAACTTTGATTTAATTGATCTTCCTCCGTGATTATTTTAATGTATGAAACTCAGGTTATATATATATAATGTGCCCTATACACACAGAACCCGTCCGTGGCTCACTGTACCGTGGCATTAGCAACCCGATATCGTATACAACTTCACGAATCTCCTTCTTTCACAGAATCTAGATGTTCTGAGTAACACACTCACGCTTTCACAATTCAAGCTGTCTATACGAGAAAAATCCCATTTGTCAGTAACACATGATTTCATTCCTCTCTGGGCACCGAAGGTATCCTCTGCTCATTATGAAATTGATCACACAGGTCATATATATTCCTGATTTACTCAACCATACTTAGCACAATTCACAGATCTCCATTAACATATACAAATCTTGGCCAGATATTCAATTTGTCCTTCAATCTATTACATTGTCTCTTTTTCCTTATGGATAGTTTAGACGCTGCTCCTGTCTTTGCCAATTCCTTTGCCATCAATGACAACATTTCCAACAATATCCCCTTGGCATTGATGGCAATGTTCTTCCTCTGATGTCCTTATAGAAGCCCTTTGTTTCTTTTCCTCCCCCTTTGACATCAATGGCAAAGAGTTTGACAATACCATGCTCCCCTTGAGATCATGCTGCATAATATAACAAGATGAATTATAAATGCCAACAATGCATCCTTTTCATATGATCAGTGCTCCCCCTTAGTCTGAGCATTCAGAGAAGCCCAACAACACCTTACAACCAATTTAATCTTATGTATTTAAGTACACCTGATCCTCTGCATGGCAGAGACTACTCCTAGCTTCTGTCTGAGATATTCGAATGCTTCCTTGGGTAGAGGTTTGGTAAATATATCAACAACTTGTTCTTTGGAGGAAACATACTCCAATTTCACCTTTTGCTCTAGCACTTGTTCACGTAAGAAGTGATATTTGATGGGAATGTGCTTGGTCTTGGAATGCATAACATGATTCTTTGAGATACTGATGGCACTTGTATTATCACACATAATGGAGATAGGAGGTGAAAATTTGATTTGAAAGTCTTGTAGGGTTTGCATCATCCAGAGAAGTTGAGTGCAACATGATGCTGTAGCCACATATTATGCTTCTGCTGTAGATAAGGCAATGGAGATTTGCTTCTTGCTAAACCAAGATACTAACCGGGGCCCCATAAAGAATGCACCACCACTAGTGCTTTTCCGATCATCAACACTTCCAGCCCAATCTGCATCAGTGTATGCATGAAGAGTAAGATCAGCATTCTTTGGATACCATAGTCCAAAGTCTTGAGTTCCTTGTAGATATTTTAATATTATTTTCACAGCCTGAAGATGAGACACTTTTGGATTAGCTTGGAATCGTCCAACAATCCCAACTGCATGCATGATGTCTGGTCTTGTCCCAGTGAGATAAAGTAGACTTCCTATCATAGATCTGTATTTTGTTTGATTTACGGTGGGGGAATCATCATTAGAACTGAGATTACATCCGGTTATCATTGGTGTACTTACAGATTTGCAATCTTCCATGCCATACTTTTTCAGGATTTGCTTGAGGTACTTTGCTTGTGATAAGAATATACCATCTATTGCTTGTTGCACTTGCAAGCCAAGAAAGAATGTTAGTTCCACAAGTAAAGACATTTCAAATTCTTGCTTCATATCAGAAGAAAATTTCTGACTCATAGAATATTTATTACTTCCAAAAATGATATCATCGACATATACAACCACAATCAACAGTTTTTCATTTTCAGTTTTTGTGTATAAGTTGCTATCATCAGACCCCTTTGAAAATCCTTGTTGATGAAGATATTTGTCAAGACGATAGTACCATGCCCTTGGAGCTTGTTTGAAACCATATAGAGCCTTTTTAAGTCTACAAACAAGTTTTTCATCATTTCCCAAAATGAATCCTTCTGGTTGTTCTATATAAACTTCTTCTTCTAGATCACCATTGAGGAAAGCAGATTTAACATCCATTTGATAAACTTTGATTTGTTGAAAGCTTGAAAAAGCAAGAAACATTCTTATGGCTTCAAGTCTGGCTACAGGAGCAAAAGTTTCTTCAAAGTCTATACCTTCTTGTTGAGCATACCCCTTGCAAACAAGTCTAGCTTTATTTCTTATAACATCCCCATTCTCATTTAACTTGTTTTTGAATATCCATTTAGTTCCAATGACATTTTTGTCATGAGGTATTGGTACTAATTCCCAAGTGTGATTCTTTTCAATTTGATCAAGCTCTTCATTCATGGCTTGAATCCAACAATCATCTTTGCTAGCTTGACTAACACTATGAGGTTCAATAGTGGACAGAAATGCCAGATTGCTAGAAGATCCCACAAGAGTCCTTCTTGTTTGTACACCTGATCCCTTTTCTCCCAAAATTGAGATTCTGGATGATTCTTTTGAACATATCTGGAGGGAGCCTTTTCAGACAAACCATCTTCGGGTTCTTCACTGGGTTCACTGTTTGTATCATTACTATTTGATGTAGAAGGATATGTGTCATCATCATCTTCATATGTTGTTTTCTTTTCTTCTTTTGGAGCTGCAGGAGACTCATCAATAACAACATCAATACATTCAATAATCTTTCAAAGTATTTTATTGTAACATTTATATGCCCTACTCCTAGAGGAGTAACCAAGAAATATTCCTTCATCTGCTCTGGGTTCAAACTTGCCAAGTTTTTCATCATTATTCTTGATGAAACATTTGCTTCCAAAAATTCTAAAATGCTTTATAGTGGGAGGATTACCATACCAGAGTTCATATGGAGTTTTATCACTATTTACACGAACATGTGCCTTGTTGAGAATGTTTACTACTGTATGTGCTGCTTCTCCCCAAAATGTGTCAAGTGTTCCGGAATCATCAAGCATAGCTCTAGCCATTTGTTGAACTGTTCTATTCATTCTTTCTGTAACACCATTTTGTTGTGGAGTGCCACCTACAGAAAAATGTCTTTTTATGCCATGTTGTTCACAAAATTCAAGGAATTCATCCGATGTATATTCTCCTCCTCGATCAGATCTGAGACACTTGATTCTTAGATCTAATTCATTCTCAACTAGTGCTTTGAAGATCTGAAACTTCTCAAATGCTTCATCTTTGTGTTTAAGTAGCCCAATCCAACACATTCTAGAGAAATCATCAATGAATAAGATATAGTATTCTTCACCACGTGGTGAATTTTTCCTCATAGGTCCACATATGTCAGTATGAATGAGTTCAAGAGGCTTACTTGATGATCCTTCCTTGGCATTAGATTGTACTCTGGTTTGCTTACCGAATTGGCAAGATTTATATATGATATTTTCAAGTAGAGTAATATT